>JACVVK020000099.1:872500-902500 GCA_018292915.2 Batillaria attramentaria
ATGATTGTGATTATGCTCTTACCTGTAGTCTGCGGAAAAGATGGGGAGGGTGAAGCCGGGGTCATGACCTACAGCCAGAGGATAACCCTTCAGCACGTTATAGCCGAGAAGCGCGTAGTCCATGTCCGGGAAGGTCTGCTTCATTTTCGCGCCTTGGCAGTCGCGGAGCCGAGAAGCTCCGGGTTTGAGACCTGGCAAGTAGAAGTAAAAAAGTCTGGATGAACATTCAGCAGAAAACTACTTGTAGAGGCAGACAGCAGCAAAATCTGGTGGGAACATCTACAAGAATGAAGCATACTATAGACATGATTTAACATAAACATTCGGCAAACGACAAAACAACAAGAGCAAAACAACAAACAAACAATCAAACAAACACCCCCATCCGAAACAAACAAACAAACAAACAAACAAACAAACAAACAAACAAACAAACAGCAACAAAAAAACAAAAAAACAAACCCAAACACAAAAACAAAAACAAAACTCCAAAACAAACAAACAAAAATCCGACAAAGTAAATCACAAACCAACAACAAAACAAACAAACAAACAAACAAAAACAATAACCAAAAAAACAAACAACAAAAAGAAAACAAAACAACGAAAACAACAACGACAACACCACCACCACCACCAACAACAACAACAACAATGACGACAACAACAACAAAGAAAGAAAAATACAAAACAACAACAACAACCTAGAACCAGACAGACAAAACCAGACAGGAGACGTACCGGCGGCAGGGTAGTAGGGTTGTCCCTGGTATGCGGCAGCTTGACCAGTACTTGAGTTCTGATCCCCATCATGACGGATGATGAAGGTGGTAAGGACAGCCAGCAGGCAGGACCAGCAGGATGATGGACGTCAAGCCAAGCAGCACCCAATGCTAAAACACAGCAACATCATTTCAATACCCAATTTGGGGCAGAGTCTCAATTTTCATATATAAATTGAATTCAGTGAACTTTCCATTCCAAGGATACATGACTTCTTGTGTACACAGCCTTTTTGAGAATTTGTTTTTGTTAACATTGGAAACGTGAACGAAAGAAACAAACAATGAAGAAAAGAAGAAAAATAGCGTAGTTATCGGTACAGTTGAAACAAGGTAGAAACCTGAACTCTCCACCTCCCTCTCACCTGTGAGAAGGGAGTGGATTTGGTATTTTGTAGGTTGGATCTCAAAGCTTTAAGTTCAGGTCACAAAATTATCGTCTTCTCCATAATTATTGTTTAAAGGCGGCAATATTTATGATTTTTGTGCTGACGGATAATTGTATATCATTCATACCACTTAATCACCTGTACAGTGACAGCGTCTATGATACTGGCACTGAGCCAGCAGAAGCGCACTCACTGAAGCAGGTAGGGAGGGAAATTGTCACCGACAATAGTCGTAGAATTTGCATGTTCGACCTCTCGCACCAAGTGTAAACAACACTGTATCGCAAGACAGATCGTCAAGACAGATCCTCAAGTGGTGAACCCACAACGAAACTGCTCCAAAACATAAGTTGCTTTAGTACTAATGGAAACGGAGCATATAAAGTGCAACGCCACAAAGTGATTCCAAGGGATCAGTCCCATACAAACTCTGATTTCAAGAAGGTAATGACTAGCGGACCCATAATATAACAGCAAACAGTGTAATAAGCACCTGTGCCCATCTACCATAGCTCATCGCGTTTGCGAAAGGTAATTGTTTGAACGCCTATCACCCACAGAGAAAGTCTGTAATAAACAATTCTACTGTTCTACCAGCTTACCACAATTCTTCTTCTCCTGTCGCTGATCATGCTGTGTTTGATGTCCAGAGCGTCTTTCCGCAGCTGGTTAATGGCGTCAGGAATAGGTATTTCTGTCAGGTCCTCCTCAGACGCATCACTTGAGACGTTCTCTTGAGGTGTGTTGTTCCCTATGTAGACCATCCCGGGAGGAACTCTACCTGGGAAGGTGATGGTGGGGAATGGATAAAATATTCAGGATAGAATTAGCGGGGGAATGGATAAAATATTCAGGATAGAATGAGCGGGGGAATGGATAAAATATTCAGGATAGAATGAGCGGGGGGAATGGATAAAATATTCAGGATAGAATGAGCGGGTAGGTGGGAGGGTGTTCAGGAGGTCAACGTTCTATTCCAGCACGTTTTGGTGGAGTCAAAGGCCAGCATGAATAGTTGGATTCGAACTCACGACCCGAACATTGGAAGTCGATAAAATGGCCGAACAAAGTGGAATGGGAATATACCAAGACAAGAACAGACAGACAGACAGACAGACTTTATTTTCCGTCCTTTCGTAATGTCCGTCTTTCTTCACATTTCTTAAAGCTGAAAACAATTTTTTGGGAAGCGGTAAAAAATCGAAGATGCATCAGGTAATTAAACCGCAGTAATCGTTATTTTGGCCTAAGACAGACAGACAGACAGACAGACAGACAGACAGACAGACAGACAGACAGACAGACAGACAGACAGACAGACAGACAGACAGACAGACAGACAGACAGACAGACGACAGACAGACAGACAGATCAAGGGTGTACCTCTTTTCTTGGCAATCGGACCCAACGATTCTCGTACGACGGATGTTCATTCATGGTGTTTGCTGAAAAACAAGAAAGCACAGTTGTAATACATACTGTAGAAAACAAACGTCAAATCTCCACTTACACGACAAATCGCGAAAACTCGGAAACTGGTTGAACAGTATTTGACTACCAAAACAAACCATATTCAAGTGGCATCTTTGACGATAGCAAACATCAGCTGCAGCAACAACTGCCACAGTGATGACCGACAAAGACAGATACAGGCGACTATAATTAAGATCTAGACAAAGACAACACTAAGAAGCAAGTGGGACATAACATGGCGCGCCTGACTGGCTAGAAGTGCTAACCGTTTCAAGCCACAGTCCGATGAATCGCACTTCAAGCCCTGCAACATGACTGTGTGAGCTTACAGACCGTTGTCTAACACTGTACCACGTACCGGCCACCGTAGTGTAGTGGTTAGCACTTCAGACCATGGACCGGGAGACCCGGTTCGAGTCCCAGCCGAGGCAAGCGGGATTTTTCCTTCCTAGGTCGGCTCCTGCCCAGAGCGGGTGTGCTGTGGACCCAATGGGGAGGCTGTTGCCACACAGCCGAGTTTCACCCACTAGTTTCGTCGAAGATTGCTCTCGTTTAAAGCCGTTCTTTGATGACATCAGCATTACACACGTCATTCCGTCATTAGATTGTAGTGACGTATTAGCACAAGTCCAGTTTTTTGTTGACAAACGGCCCCTTTCAATCATTTCTAACCGACAACTAAAAATCCAAAGCGTTTTTTTTTCTTTTTTCTCTGCTCTACGCATATATTCTTACAAATCAGTGCGCAGAAGTTTGAGGAGGTACATAAATCACTAGTCACCCTAGCAGAAAAATAAAATGTCGCAGAAAATGTACGCTGCTAGAGGTCAGAGTCTGAATGCTGGTGGTATACACAGCTTTTACATGATTGGTTCTCGTGGTAAAAACACGAAAACTAATCATGTAAGCGCTATGTGGCCATGTGCAAAAAAAAAGAAGTTTTCTTTACCGGCTGAAGCGTGAAACGGAGAGAATCAACAGCTATCTCATGTACAGTGACCGGCCCAAGTCTGCAGCTCAGTTAGCGCTGTCTGTCGTTGGCATACCCACAACCCCTTACCAGCCCGAGTTTATTATAGTAGACTGCAGGAGGCATGACGCATCGGGTTACAGCCTTGCCCCTTTCACGAAAGAGATACAGGTCATCGTGGACTTTGTTCACCGGCCAAAAACCCGCGAGGTCGTTCTTCTGTAGCGACGCGGCGTTTGCCTTGAAACGCGGAACTTTCTGAATCCGAAAATACGAGCATACTCGCACCACAGTGCAAACAAAGAGCACTTGTCGCTGAGTCAGTGTCCTACATGATTTACACGTAGGGGAAAAACCTGTTCGACGATTTTATGAATGGGCGAGTAAAGACAAAAGCGTGTATAGTTTTACTACGATGATTGAGGTTTCTGATAAACGTAACCCAATTTCCATATTTGACTTTATACTGCAGCAAAATTGAGGAGGGGAGTTGTAGGAACTAACAATAACACTTGATAGATCCTCCGAAAAGGGGAATTACAAATAATAATAGCAAGAGAGGCGGAAGAATTATTCACGAATCGGTGACATGCATTTTAATGCCTAGAGTTCAATAGTACCGGATTAATCATCTTCGGATATTTTCTAGAATGCATTCTGGACAGATGTGTTTTTATTGTATTGTTTTCCCCCATCGTGTTCTTAGTCATAACATGGTCATTTTCCCAAGCCATGTACGTGCATAGGGATGGTCAACACCCCCCCCCCCCCCGATTACCCTTCCACACACACACACACACACACACACACACACACACACACACACACACACACACACACACACACACACGCGCGCGCGCGCGCACACACAAACACACACACCCACACAGAGACACACACGCACGCGCGCGCACACACACACACACACACACACACACACACACACACACACACACACACACACACACACACACACACACACACACAATTTTACAGCGACGACTACAACAAAGACGACAAAAAGAAAGAAAGAAAGAAAGAAAGAAAAGTATGGGGCAATTCCAGCAATAATTCTTGGTTCGAAAAAGGACAGTTACACATGCTTCTCACTCTCCAGTCTCCAATTTCTGCTTCACGCGCAGAAACACTCTGCGGAATCCTTCGTAAATAATGTACAGAGAAGGACACACACTGTTTGAACATAATTATTCGGATAAAAGCAAAGCTGGAGACTGAGAAACGTGCCCAACTGACCTTCCGTTTTCGAACAAATATTGTTAGATTTGCCCGATATTCTTTCTGTACAAGATAGTCTATAGTCTATACCAAATGGTTACTTAGCCACGAATAAGTCAATGTGGCTTGCGCGGCGTTAAGCCTCAAAAACTCACTCACTCACTCACTCACTCACCAAACGGTTACCCGTGAACAGAACCGTTGCTGCTTACCTACTGACAAACCTACAGGAACCGTGTTTAATCTAACCTTGACTCTAAATTTAAAAGATCGCTCCGACATGCAAATCGAAACTGGAACAGGTATTTTTGGATGAGTACCTGGGCTATTTTCTCCTGCCTTTAGACACCGTGCTAGCTTAAATCATTTTAGCTGGTTTCTATTTCCTGGGTGTAAGCTGCATTGAAGCGCGAAGGTTTCGACAAATGTCGGTCACTACGTCACAAACGTGAGTTCGGGTGTAAAGGCTTGTCTGGGTTCACTGACTTCACAATACTGATGTGTGAAAGTGTCTGCCTTCGCTCGCACGCTCCTATGTCCCCATATTTCTTCTTACAAGCCGCTTTTATTTCTAGTATCATGCTACTTAGTGTGTGTTGTGTGATTGTCTGTTTTTGGATTATTTGTGTTATGTAAGATCAGTAACAGCACTGTGAGACGTTTCCCACACTGTTGGTGTTTCCACACGAAGTATGAGAAGAAGAAGGAGGAGGAGAAGAAGAAGAAAATAGATGAAAAGGAAGAAGAAGAAAAAAAAAGAAGAAGAGATAACCAAATGATTTTAAAAGAATTCAAATAATTATCTTACAATTTTCGAAATATGCCAGAAATCTAAATCTTCAGTTCGTATCATTTCAGTCTAGTTCAGCTGCATTCAGTTCAGTTCAATAAACTGTATTGTCTGTGGCACGAGCGCGCGCACACACACACACACACACACACACACACACACACACACACACACACACACACACATCCATGTCTTTTGTGTGATGTGGGAACATTCGTCCTACGAATCGTTGATGTAATAAAGGAACATGCCTTAAATTATGCGTCTTTTCAAATTTGCGTTATATTTCCTGAGACAGGGTACCTTAAGCCATATTAATATATATCGATCTTTCTTGTAAGTCAAATACTTTCAGATATACAGAGGGGTTTTATTTTGGACACAAATTTTTGATGTGATAAAGGAACGTCCAGACTGACACAAACAGTAGGTGTACTCTGGAACCGAGCAGACACAAACTGCAGATTCAATCCGGGAACATTGACAATAACACGATAAATCAACTTTTGTAATCCTTTAAACCGAGTTGTCCTTTACCAACCATGCTGAAAACGTTTTCATATAGTGATTTTCCTTGTATGTGGAAGGCTATAGGATATACAGAGGGGTGCGTGTTGGACACAAATTGTTGATGTGATGAGGGAACATTCACGCAGACACAAACAGGAGGTTTAATCTGGGAACCGACCAGACACAAACTGAAAGTTCAATTTGGGAACCTAGACTATGGATCGATAAATTATCTTTGTAATGCTTAAACTCGAATGTTTCATGACCAACCATGTTGGAAACATTAAAAATCATGTGTCATAAGTGGACACCAGCAATAGGTTATGCATTCACCATCAAATTATTGTTGACAAATCACAGTGGTAAAGGCGTACCATCCAAGATACCTATACAGGTGCGAATTGACAACCTGCATTTGGTCGGCTGGTTTGCAGATTGGTTGGCTGGATTGATGAATGGTTGACTGTTTGGTTGAAGTTTTAATATCGCTCGCCGAAAACATGGAGACGGCTCATTGGGCGATGGCTTAAGCGTTGTGTATTGTGTAGGCTTTTAGCTCTGCCCAGCCCCGCTTTGTCCAGCCCGATCATGTAATTACAGCCTTTCAGCACGAGTCCCACGCGCCTATTACCTAGGTGCGTAGTGCCGCGGGGGAGGGGAGGTGGGTTGGATAACTGCCGTACTGAAAAGATGTTTAAACTAGTCATGTACTGCCTTTTTTTCGGTTTTACCAGAGAGAGAGAGAGAGACTCTGGCTACAGAGAAAGAGAGAGGGGCGGCATTGACGAATAAACAAAAGATAGTTTCTTTTAGGGTGAGGTGTGTGTGTGGGGGGGGGGGGGGCGGTCTACTGACGAGAGAGAGAGAGAGATACTTTCTTTCGATGGAGCGTAGTGTGGTGTTCATGGTACGTTCTCACATTCGGCCATGAGAAAGTCTCACATAACTGTCACCAGGGCCCGCAGGTAAAAGTCGAGGTAAGGGATTTAGCCCCGGGTTAAGGCCTAACGCTCAAACTAAACTGACTCTAGGGTTAAATATTCTTTGCTGTTTTGTTTTAAATCAGAAGGGGGTCCATTCCGGCAAAGTGAATATGCCGTTATAAAAGAATTTTTCTTCTTCTTCGCTTCCTTTTTAAAATTTGATTTTATTTTTGGGTTCTCTTTTGTCTTACTCTGGGTTAGGCCAGTAGTCGTGGGTTAGATTAACCTCGAGTTTTACCATGCAGGCTCAGGGTAATAACTGAAGTAACGGCCAAAAACTGGTTCAAATGCACGAAAGGGAATAGAACATATTTTGTAGAATAGCGTAATTTTCGAAATAAAGTACCGATCCTACCCATCTTTCTAGTCGCCGCCGCGCCGTGCACCCGGCAGTCAATCTATGTATCTGGCGACTCCAAACTTGTAACCTCTTTCTACGTACCATCTGACGCCAGATGCCACCCTTGTGTCTTACATCATGACATTCAGAATGGATTCCCCTACACCACTATGACCGTTTCATGCCGACTGAAAGTCATCAGGCAAATTCTCCCGTTTGCTACCGCAGTGAAGCCATTTCACCGAATACAGTATCTGTGCCGTTAAACCTTATTTTCCACTACTCCGACGGCTACACTATACTGATGTTATATACCATTAGATTCTCTAAGCGGCTGAACGGCACGTTTTCCTCTGATATACTTTTTATCCCGACTTCATCAATATCCCCGCGGCAGTCAGTCTGTGTATTTGCCGACTCCCAACTTCTAACCTCTATCTAAGTACCTCTGACGGCTGACACCACACTCATTACATTTAGCTTGCATTTCTCTACACTACTATTACCGTTTCATACGGCTGAAAGCCATCAGACAAATTCTCCCGTTTTGCTACCGCATTGATCAGCTAATTACACTGAATCCAGTATCTGTTCCTTTAAACCTTATTTTCCACTACTCCGACGGCTATACACTATACTGATGTTATATGCCATTAGATTCAGCAGTCAATTCTCGTTGTGCATCACTAGATGACTAAACGGCTCTACGACCAGTTTATCCTAAAATCCCCCCCCCCCCCCCCGATCCTACCCATAATTATCCCCGCCGTTGTGCACCCGGCAGTCAGTCTTATGTATTTGCCGACTACCAACTTCTAACCTCTTCCTACATACTTCTGACGACTGGCACCATCTTGTGTCCTATACCAATGACATTCAGCATGGGTTCCCCTACACTACTATGGCCGTTTCATGCCGGCTGAAAGCCACCAAATAATTTTTTCGCGTTTGATACCGCACTGATCAGCCATTTGAAAATGTTCAGCCCACCAAATTTGGATAGGTTCAGCCAACCAAATTTGAAAATAAATGCAATTCTAAATTCCGAAATTTAAATAAGCTGACTGTCCCTTCGCACAAACGTGATTGTAATGTGTTTACGTCCAATGTGTGAGAGAATGCGTGGTGATTCACGTGAGCGTAGCGTGGTGGGTTCAGTTCACGGTGCTTTGAGCCAATTCACGAAATTGGGTAAAGCGCCTATACAATACTCAATTATTATTATTATTCTTTCACGGAACCCAGTACCTGTTTCTTTAAACCTTATTTTCCAGGGCCAGGACCAAAGCATCTCTCTCTCTCTTCTCTCTACTCTCTCTCTTAAGACCCCAGCAATGAGCGGCCACACATATAATTTTTATCTGTGTGCCGTAAAATCACACTCCACAAGTGGTATCTGAAGCAGACGAGTGGGTGAGGTGTGGGGGTTGGGGGTTTTAACGTCCTTTTTCCACCACATACTGGTTATATCAAAGACGGAGCAACGATGAAAAATCAGCACAAATATTTGGTCCCAGCCGGGATACGAATTCACGACCCGAGCATTAGAAGTCCAACGCTCTACCCATTCGGCCACCCCGAAAGCAGACGATAATAAGTCCAATTAGTGCCTTTTGCACACGAGAAGGTCACATAGCCAGCATTTGAGTACTGCTTCGAGACCACAAAAAGAAGGCTTAGGAGCCGCCATGGTTCAAAAGAAAATTCTACTCTGAAAAGGACGATACTTCTCGCAACACGGTCACGAACTCTTACATCAACATTCACTTGTATGCCGAGTCCTTCGTTATGTACACTGTACAGCCCATGCCCCATTCAAGTTTCCAAAAAAACTGACGAATGTGTACACGTGCTGTTTTTGCTGCTTTTTATCCCCCCCCCCCCCCCCCACGCGCGCCAAAGGGTTTGCTGATACGATCTTGATTGCACGAGAGTATCGCACGGTGTTTTGCGGAACAAAACTGCTCCCCGTTGCTGAACGCCGAGTCCGGTCGGTCCAAATGGTGTGAGGACGTTCGAAGAAGAGCTCAAGCTGAAATGATTAGACAGAATATGCGTCTGCGGTTAGGCCGGTAGTCGTGTTGAAATGAGAAAACAAAAAGTTTAGTAAGGACATCATGTGAAACATAGGCACGTGTCCTACTAACGCCTGTAGGGGTGAGATGCGGGTGTTTGCTGATTAGCTATTATATTGATCCATGGCGTGTCGCAGCTATTCAGGGCCAATGCAAGTCTTCACACCTTTCGAGACTGGTGCCGATAGGAATGGGTCAGGGAGTCTTTACCTTTGTTACCGCTTTTCCTGATTAGCTGATAATCGACCTAAACCGGGTACATTGTTTTAATTAACAGAGAGAGAGAGAGAGAGAGCACCCAGTATCCATTTCTGGGTTGTGACGTGTATACACTGGGCCCGCTTGCTAAAAACTAATAAGGTCAACGTGATATATGCCCGCTGGCGCGTGCCGTTTACACTTCTTCACATGTCCCTGGTGTCTGCTACGCGTAACCAACCCGGGGTATTGGAAGCTCCAAGCCACCCTGGCGCCGCGAGCGTGTCCCGTCTTCGGGGTGTCTGCTGCGGGGTATTGGACGTTTCACACCACTGCGATACATGACTGCGAGCGGCGCAGGTGGTGAAGTATTCTCGGAAGTATTAATCCACAAAGAGTGAAAAGACCTCCTTTTTTTTTTGTTGTTAAACAAGAAGCCTAAAATTTGTCACGCACCACACAGTTAACTGAAGTAAATAAGTTAAAGATTCGTAACTATCAAAGTAACGACTTAAGGGTAATTAAACAAACAGTGCGATACACAACAAGAAAGTGGAGAAAACTCATATGCGAGGTGAGGTTTTGTGTACAATGTTTGCTTCCTTGGTCAGTTACCATCTCAGCCCCACCTGCCCCCCCTCCCCCCCCGGCCCCTAAGTTACCAAACACCATGACACCAAGGTGTTTCAGATATATTTGTTTAGTCCGTGCTGTTCAACGGTCGCAGCTGCTCGTACGCCATGATACCTAAATCGTTTAAGAAGGATTTTTCCTTCCATTCTTCTCTTCCTTTTTTATTTTTGTTTTTGTTGGTTTCTTTCATCCATCCTTCACCATTTTCCGACTTCTTTTTATTCATTCGCATGTTTACAATGCGCATTTCATAATAATAATAATAATGCGTCAGGTACAAGCTGTGCCGTCAGCTGCTTATCCTTTTTTTGTTAACGTGTACACGCACATTTTTTATCAGTGAAAAAAAAATTATTGCAGGACGAAAATTTATATATTTAACACTTAATGAGCACAAATAAGCTTTAGCTTATACAGTCTTCACAAAAAGTTAAGGACCAGTCAACATAATGGGTGACAGTTTCAATAAATCAGAAAAAAAAATAAACGAATAAGATTTTTCCCGTAAAATTCGGTAGCAAGGTTAAGGGGTAATTAGTGAACATGGCGACCACTGTGTGGATGGCACGTGCGCGTCACACAGCATGCTTGGCGCGTTTGAAAATCTGCAATTCCGGCAAAACTAGACGGAGTTTCAGTGTTCAATGAGTGATACCTGGGGCTTTCTGCACGGAAAAAATGAGATGCAGGTCAAAGAATGCATCCCTGGTTATGAACTGTGCTCATTTGTTTGCCTACATAAGCTGCTGTTTCAGCGATGTTCAGCACTACACCAGCATGCCACCACGACAAAAGTTGAATGATATTTGCAAGTGGTCCTTAACTTTTTGTGAAGGCTGTAGTAACGCTCAGGGTGAAACAAACACAGTGTAACGGTATTGCAATGGCAGACTAAATTAATCCTAAAATCTCATTAATCAATACTAGAGAGAGAGCGGGGGGGGGGGGGGGTGTCTGTGTAGGTTGACAAAAAGATAAATACATGTATACATATAAAAAGATAAAACAAAATAAAAAGAAATAAAGATCCCCCAAAAGCAAGAAAAAAAAAAATAAAAAAAGATTAAAATTTCCTATGGTCTACACTAGACACAGTTAAGGAAGTATCAGTAAGCAGACAAAATTACTCCTAAAATCTGATAAATTTACACAACAGAGAGAGAGAGAGAGAGTGGTGTTGCCAGGAGTTTTTTTGTTGGGCGATTTAGCCAAAACAGCCATGAAAGTTTCGGCTTTTTACAGAAAGTTTCGGCTCTCTCTGCCGAAGCAGTTTCACAAGTTTTTCGACTAGATTCCCTACTGTTACGTTCTCCCTCCACCTCCATGAATTAAAGATGTTCTGTAGATATATATTCCGCAATAAAACAAGTCTTTGGAGTAAAATAACAAAATTGAACAAACTTCATTTCCTTGAACTTTAGAATGCTGTCTACCAAACATTCAGCACAAATCCAAGAAAAAGTGGGACTTTGAGTGTGACTGTCCCTTGGAAATTAGTCCAGCCAGCACAGGAATCTCACAGAAACGGACATAATCGAGCCGATTCACTCGTGAAAACTTCGGCTCGGCCAGCCGACATGACAGACAGATTATCGGCTTTTTTAAAATAAAAAAATTCGGCTTTTAGCCGAGATCCGTCCCCAAACGACATCCCTGGAGAGAGAGAGAGAGAGAGAGAGAGAGATTGTGTACTCAAAAAAAAAAAATAAAAACGTGATGGTGTGGAGTGGGGTTTGCAGGCGCACAAATGTGGTAGTGAGGGAGTCAACGCATGGTTTTATACAAAACAGTTTTTAATACCACTATAAGGAGCGGTGTACTATGTTGGTATTCTGGTGCAGCGTGGTTGCAGTGAAGGCTAGATGGCAAAGATCGTAGATGGACAGAGCAGAATCGAACATTCGCAGGGCTGAATTGGGACTGTGCCCCGCGGCGTGGGGCTGGGGTACTTATAGGGAGATCACGTGCAAACCATCAAAGCAACCCTAGGGTGCGTAGCTGGAGGAGAGTAGATTCACGGCTAGAGGGGAGAATCTGTGTTTGTCAGCACATGGAAAACTGATGATAGCGGGCGTACTATAGCAGCTAGAACTTTCAAACAAACGGCAGCTAAAAGGCCTGAACAATACTTCAAAATGGCATACGTTTGGAACATCACAGAGATTTTCCTATCACCGATTGAAGAGCGTAAAGCCAGGGACCACGCACTGAATTGAAAATGGCAAAATGCACCCGTAAAACTATGAAACAGCGCTAAAAACAAAACATGATTAGAAAGTAAAAACTCTCCTGAAACTACTACAGTTTACAGGGTAGTGCTAGGTTGAACGACTGTGGAGTATAGCACTAAAAGGACACAAACAAACACAGCTAATTGGCACATGTGCCACCGTGGATCTACACACTGCGCGCGTGCCTGACTGGGCACGCGGCGGCTCGTGGCATAGCGCTGGCCAGAGAACAGAGGGGGTAGTGGGGCCAGAGACCAAAATAGTGGCCGAGCGGGTGGGAACCACTCGGCTAAAAATAATAAATAATAATAATAATCGCTGGGCTGCGCTAGACACTGTTAAGGAAGTATCAATATCTGTATTTTCTGGTAGAAACAGTTCTTGCCAGTAACCAATGTTTTTGAAGACATTCTTTCTTCCGAATGACCCGGCGCACATGGCGTATGGCAAGGACTGAAGTTATCCAACAGAAACAAAATCCACGTTTCGAGCATGCGCATCGAAGGCATTTCCCCAAGTTTAAATAGATTGCCGAGTAAGCTCGTCCACGCTCTGGCTACTCCCGCGTCACGGGTCTGCCTTCAAACGTTAGGAACAAGAGGACAAAAGGGGCTGTTTCGCAGATCAAAGGCGCCGCTACAGAGGGGCGGAGCATCAACTCCCGCGCCACACCCGTGCTGTAAGAGGCGAGGGGACATGGCGGCTCTCAGACGATGAGATCAAAAGGAAGTGGGCGGAGCTTCAGTTCCCCTGAGACAGAGCGCGCACCCACTTCAGGGCTGCCGTGACTGCTTGACAACAGAGACAACGATTAAGCGGGTATTCCTTCTTGGCGGCCGGGACAGGTAGCCATACCGGAGATCGATCTGGCCTGTTTTAGCGGCTCCAACGCATAGTGACGGAGGAGACCAAATGACCGGCTGAGTACAATAATGTTTTAAACCGGGCACTTGCCTTTTGCTAGAAAGCCAGTAAAGATTTGACATGTTTTATAGTTTAGCTGTTATTTCCCATCAAGCCGAGTATTTTGATCCAAGATGCAAATCAACACCGAGCTTTACCTCAGTAAAGGCAATTTTTCCGCGAAAAAGCAGCCGTCAATTCCCCCTAGGGCCTAGGTATAGGTAGCATGACGCTTTCACTGTCACTTCGCGGAAAAAACGCGGTTTTTTTTTTTTTTTTTTTTTTTTGGGGGGGGGGGGGATTTCTAACCTCGGCCTGTGCTGCTGTTTCTGCAAAGACTTCTATAATTTATACATAAAAAGAAAGGACACTGTCTCCTCTTTTCAACCATTGTATTTGTATATTTGTGTTGGCCGAGCCCCCCCCCCCCCCCCCCCGGGTCCTTCCCATTTCTGTCTTTCGGGGATCACAGTAAAGAACTTCAGTTTAAAAAGGGGGTTTTGTCGGAAATGCTCGTCCACTGGCCTTAAACTGGAAAAGGGAACACAAAAATACGCGGTACGGATGCTGCTGTACAGCATCTAGTCAATATTAAGTACAGAATGAGGGACAGTGCAAACAGTGCTATTGTTTGCCACTGCACTTCAAGGGAAGGGTTCACTAAACGGTGCACGTGAAGCGTTGGAATAACCAAAACGACATCCCCGCGTTAAATTAGTTTGGCGTCGCCTAGAGATTTCACGGGTAAGTGCCAGCTGGCAATTGTGTACTGAGCCACGCGCGCAGGAGAGCGAGTTGTCATGTGAGGCGACATGGTCCAATTGGCACTGCTTGATCTGCACTCATCAAATCAACTTTGCTTTGTGCTGCCGTCAGAGTGGACCTTTAGTCTATTGCTCTGGGGCCAGCACCGTGAGACTGTCTCGTGGCCGAGTTAGAAGGTATCTGCATTACACTCCCTAAAAAAAAAAAAAAAAAAAAAAACAAACGTCAACAACAACAACAAAAAACCCACAAAAAACCCAACCCAACTCTCTTATAAGAAACCCTCTTTCTCAGCTTTTTCAGTGATCGCACTGAAGAAAGTCAGTTTCAAAAACTGTATTAAGCGCCTGAAGGATGAGAGAGTGGGATACGGACCCCCCCCCCCCCCACCACCCACATTAACCCCCGCAGTTTTTTTTTTTTTTTTTTTTTTTTTTGCTGCAACAACTCTTTGCCGGCTCCAGTGGTGTTACAGAGGGCTCGGAAGTTGGGGCAATTTTTATTATGCATGATGATGGAGATGACGATGATGGTAAGATGATGCTATGGAGGTCCGTGTGGTTTTAGGACTGCGGGACAGGGCCGCATTCCACGCTTCCTGTGATAAATAACCCGGCATTAACCAGTCCCGGGAACTACGGCACCTGTGGTGCCGGCCTTGTAATCATCCACATCATAAGACGTGTCATACCAAGGGAAGCACCCCCAAAGTCGCACCCGTGAAGTGGGTGAAGCTCGGCTGTGTGGCAACAGCCTCCCCATGGGTCCATAGCACACCCACTCTGGGTAGGAGCCGACCTAGGTAGGAAAAATCGCGCTTGCCTCGGCTGGGACTCGAACCCGGGTCTCCCGATCCATAGCCCGAAGTGCTAACCACTACACTACGGGGGCCGGTCAACCCCCACAGTTTAAGTAGTTTACAATCGCCAGTAGATTTCACAGGTAAGTGTCAATTGCCATGCGTGTAGGATAACGATAAGGTGCGAGTTGTGATGTGAGGGGACACGGTCTACTGGTGCTGAGTGTACTGGTCTGCGCTCAACAAGTCAACCTCACTTGCTATGTAGTGGAAAAGGACGTTAAACCCCCAAACACCCACCCAACTTCACTTGTGTGGCCGCCAGTTTTGGCCGTTACTTTATTGCCCTGGTGACAGTTATGTGAAACTTTCTCACGGCCGAGTGAACACCACCACTACGCTCCATCAATAGAAATCTCTCTCTCTCTCTCTCTGTTTCTCTTGTCAGTAGACCCCCCCCCCCCTTCCCAAACACACACAAAGACTCGCCTCACCCTCAAACTATCTTTTGTTAGCTTGTCAATGCCGCCTTACTCTCTTTCTCCGTAGCTAGACTCTCTCTCTCTCCCTCTCTCACTCCATTGCTAATTGCCTGCTCATTGTTTTAATCACTACTTCCATAATTAGCTCTTCCGTTTTTTTATTGATTATTGTTTGTTAAATGATTAAATCTACGTAAATTAGGGGGAGCCGGGGTGGTCGAATGGTAGAGCGTTGGACTTCTAATGCTCGGGTCGTGAGTTCGATCCCGGCTGGGGCCAAATATTTGTGCTGGCTTTTTCATCGTTGCCCCGTCTTTAATATCACCCTATGTGGTGGAAAAAGACGTTAACCCCCCCCCCCCCCAAGTAAATTAGTGTTTGTCGGGGGGGGGGGGGGGGGGTCTTTAGTGTAGCAGGACATTGTAGACAGGTAATTTTCTATCTTTTTTGAAAGAAATCTCTCCCCGTCACCAACCTCACCACTTCCTCCGCCCCTCCCCCCCCTCTCTTCCTCGTCTCGCCTAGCCCAACACACCCGCACCATTACCCCAGCTCTCTCTCTCTCTCTTTTTGTTTATATGTCCAGAATATAAGAATTACGTGAACAGTACAATCCCCTCAAAATTTTACAAAAACCCGTCACAATTTAGATTCTCTGTGATCATGGCAGACAGTAGCCAACTCTTAACCCGCCAACCTATCCTTGTTTGTCTATAAAGCTATGGAACACAGGAGTAAGGTACAAGCCATAGTAAGTTAAATATGCTAAGTATGGAGGATATATACATATGATACATATCATAGTTACGAAACCTGAATATATGGAGCGTGCGGTGCTCATCCTACCCCCCCCGCCCCCCCCCCCCCCCCCCCCCAAATTTTCAGTCTTGGGCCGAAAGCCTACTGAATAAATTGGATTTGTCTCTCTCTCTCTTTCTGGTGAAAAACTATGTGGCCATAGTTGTCAAAGACATTCTCTGTTCTGTCACACTCAGTAAAACACAGTAGCTAATTTTTGGTCATGAACTATGCATCTGAGAGTATAACTCGGGAAACTTTCTCTCTGAAAGTCTCCCTGATACAATTCCGTTAGTTCCCTCTCTGGTAGTATAACTCACGAAATGTTCTCACGTCTCTCAAAGTCTCCCTGATGCAATTTCGTTAGTTGTCAACTCTCTCTCTCTCTCTCTCTCTGATATAAATCCATTAGTTGTCAAAGAAAATATCCCTCTCCCCCTCTCTCTGAATAATTATATGGCTTTACTCGTCAAAGAAATTCTGTCTGTTTCATAGAGTAACACAGTTGCGAATTTTGTCATGAACTAAGCATCTGATAATACAACTCAGGAAAACTTTCTCTCTGAAAGTCTCCCTGATACAATTCCGTTGGTTGTGAAATCCCCCTCCATTCTCTCTCTCACTTTCTGGTAGTATCACTCACGAAACATTCTCTCTCAAAGTCTCCCTGATGCAATTCCGTTAGTTGTCAACCCCCCCCCCCCCTCTCTCTCTCTCTCTCTTTGATACAATTCCGTTAGTTGCCAAAGAAACTCTCTCTCTCTCTCTCTCTCTCTCTGGATAACTATATGGCTTTAGTCGAGTGTTTCCAGCTTGTGCAGAGTGAGTTTTACGGGCATAAAGCCACGCAAAGCTTGTGCAGAATAAAACCCTGACTAAACTAATTAACTGGCTTCAATTGTTAAAGAAATTCGTTTCTGTCTGTCACATTGAGTAAAACACAGTAGCGAATTTTTGTCATGAACAATGTATCTGATAATATAACTCAGGAAACTTGCTCTCTCAAAGTCTCCCAGATACATTTCCGCTAGTTTTCAAATCCCCCCCCCCCCCCCCCCCCCCCCCCCCCCCCCCCCCCCCCCCCCCCCCCCCCCCCCCCCCCCCCCCCCCCCCCGTCTCTCTGTGTGATACTATTCCAGTAGTTGTCAAAGGAAATCTCTCTCTCTCTCTCTCTGACTTGGTAAACCACAGCATTTTGTTGGAGAAATTATCTATATACATGTACATGTACATCCCTGATCCTAAGACAATCTCCTTATTTTGTTCATATCTTCAAGGTAGAAGGCAGAAAGTCTACCACAATGGTGCGTTTTCTGAGGAAGGTGTTGTAAGCTCGGTATGCCCCAGAGGCTCTATCCTTGGCCCAGTTTTCTTTTGTTTATTCATCAATGATATGCCCCTCTCCATCTCAAACTCTAATGTAAGCTGTGATATGTTTGCTGACGACTCCACGCGCCATGCGTCGGATATGGATGAGTCCAAAGTAAACGAAGTATTGCAGCATAGCCTCATTGAAGTCTCCCAGTGGTGTAAAAGTCAACCACATGGCAATCAATACCTAAAAAAAACCCAAAAAAACCCCTAAAGCATGCTAATGACAAACGTGCCAAAATCAACAACGCAAACTATCTCCTCTGCGGTTGTCAGTTGGATCGGAGTCCATCGAGCAAGTCTCAAACCACCGTCTACTATGTGTCATAATTGACGACCAACTCTCCCTGATGCAATTCCGTTAGTTGTCAAAGAAATCTCTCTCTCTCTCTCTCTCTCTCTCTTGTGAATGATTATACATGTACGTCTCGCATGGTTAAAAAAAAAAAATCTCTCAATCTGTTTCACTCAGTAAAACACAGTCACGAACAGTATCGTAAACTATGTATCTGGTAATATATAGCTCACGAAACTTTCTCTTCCAAAGTCTTGCCGATACAACCCCCCCCCCCCCGCCCTCTCTCTCACTCGCTGCATGATTATACGTCTTTAGTAGTGAACGAAATTCTCTCAATCTGTCTCACTCAGTATAAAATAGCCGGGAACTGTGTTGTGAACTTTGTATCTGGTATTATGACTCAAAACTTTCTCTCTCTTCCAATGTCTCCCCAAGACAATTACATCTTCCCCCCCCCCACCCCCTCTCTCTCTATCTCTCTCTCTCTGTGCGATACGATTCCGTGAGTTGTCAAAAGAAATCTCCCTCTCCCTTTGAATAATTATATGGTTTTACTCGTCAAAAATTATTCTGTCTGTTTCGCTGAGCAAAAAACATGGTCAAGATGCTCAAGCCCCCCCCCCCCCCCCCCCCCCCCCCCCCCCCCCCCCCCCCCCCCCCCCCCCCCCCCCCCCCCCCCCCCCCCCCCCCCCCCCCCCCCCCCCCCCCCCCCCGGCTCAGTGAAAGAATTCATTAAAGAGTCCTTTTATAAGCAGAGCGGAAGGCCGAGTCAGTACTTGCTGAGCGGACAGATAAAGGAAGAGAATTCCAAATAGTCGGTGCTGCAGAAAAGAAAGACCTTTTCTCCAAAGGTTTTAGTGAAGACACGTGGTTTGCAGAGTGTGAGAGTGGATGAGCGAAGTGTTCTTGTTGGTACGTAGACTAACTCAGAGAGATAAGAAGGTCCTGACTGACTAATGACACGGTACATGTAGCACATGCAAGCAATCTTAATGCGAGCCCCTGGGGAGCCAGTGCAAAGTGCGGAGGTGTGGGGTGATGTGATCTCTTCGCGAAACTCTCAGAACTAGGCGTGCCGCATTGTTTTGTAACCTTTGGAGTCACTGTAAGAGATCCTTCGGGCTGTTTACAAGGAGACCATTACAGTAATCCAAGCGTGAAAGCACAAAAGCTGACACAAGAGTCTTTGTAGCCTAAACTGAGAGGAAATGACGAATAGAGCTAATACGACTGAGCTCAAAGTTCACAGTAGGGATGATGTTCACTACATGGGCATGCATAGTCAAGTGTGAGTCAAGAACAACACCAAGATTCTTAGCTGATTTGGCAAATGGAACAGTAGCATCACTGACAACAAGAGTATCAGGTAATGGACCAGCGGACTTAGCTAAGGCATATAACTGATATCCATAGCCAAAAGCTGTTTATTAATGCACACATAACCTCTCATGTTAATTATGCCTCCACTGTTTGGGATGGGTGTTTTGGTTTTGTTTTGTTTGTTTTGTTTTGTTGTTTTTTGGTCGTTAGTGTTACATGATATGTTCTTAAAAGAGTCTAGCACAGCCCAGAACAGACCCCCCTCCCCTCCTCCCACGACCATTGTGAGTACACATAGAGCTCCCCCACCTCCCCGTCACTCTGCCATCGCAGTAACGTCACACTTTATGCCTTTCCTTCGCAAGTCCGCTTATAGACAGATTCAAGAGTCACCATTTTCAGCAGTGTGGGAATCACGGGGAAGCCGTTGTATGCACGTCATTCGTGACGAATTGCATACCGGTGTGGGCATGGCGCCACCATCTTGTTGATACAAACATCTAAACTTACGAAAAACAGGGCTGCAAAACTGGCAAAGCACGTGGGTTTGAAAGATGTCGGTTTGCCAGTTATGCTGCTTTTCGTAAGTTTAGATGTTAGTATCAACAAGATGGCGGCACGATCATTACGTAATAGGGGTAATCATCGAATTTTGTTCAATATCCCGGGGAGTTGTGCAGAAAGTGAAGATTAGAGTGTAGCAAGATATGTAGATTTGGACAGCGGTTTTCCTGATACCATCGGACATGCAGAAGAGTTGGAAGAAAATAACTTTGATGATGGGAACGAGAAGGTGATCAATCAACGCTAATCGAGTGCCAGTGGGAGGTGGCAGATGTGTTCTGTGTGGGGAGGCCAGGAAAGTCGGAGAGGAGTGAGTAGAGGCAGTACTGGGAGGCAACAGAGTGAAAACTAGAGGGGAGTGCTGCGTTAGATCTGAATCTCACGGCTGTTTGGATAAACATATACACAGACAGTAACCAGTCTACGAAGGTGAGAATGGTCCTGCTGTGTTTCCCCCCTGCTGATTGCATCATGATAGACTTTTAGGATATTCTTTTCCCTGGACTTTGTCATGTTGTTGCAGAGCACTGAACAAACCTGTATGCTAGACAGAGGTGTGTGCATTGGTGCAGCAGGAAGGGTGGAGGGGGTGGGGGGGCCCGAAAAGCTGGGCACACTGTGCATTTTGCTGTGTCGCATGTGCTCAGTGGTCTGTACATAGGTGTTTCAAGTATGACCTCAGGCAATATAGAGATAGATCTCATGAAAGACATCACCAGCAGTAAATGCAGTAAGCCTGCAGTACAGCTGAAGTCAGTTGCATACCAAAGTGTTCTGTGTGTGTTTGAACAGTCTGTGAAATAACATGCAAGGTCAGTACAAATGAGGACTAAACAGAAACCATGCACAGCATCACGAAATGTTTTATCTTTTGGAACTGACTCGCAGGGTAAATCTGCACACTGGTGGATGAAATGTACATAACAAGGTTCAACTTTTACTTTCACTGCTTCAGGATGAATATTTCCATAAAACTGGCAAATATGCTTTGAAAATCAAACATGAGGCTAGAATAGATGAATGGTGTCCCTTTGGGATACAGTTGTCTCCCCGTTTGTTTTCCATGATGATAGGTTTGTGCTCATTGCATTCCTGTATTCAATATCCTTCAGATATTATACTGTTTATTAATATAAAATGAGGGGTATGGGTACAGTAAACCTAAGACTGATTGTACCCACAAACTGTCATTTTTTTTCAAATAGTTCTGCAAAGGAAAGGGTTATTTGTTCCACCTGAGCATTACTACAGGCTCTTGATTTGCCTTAGTAATTGTTGTGTTAATAAATCCGCTCTGGAAAAACAAAAATCTCTTTCCGTCTCCTCTGACCACCCATTATGGCTTTAGGTGTCAAAGAAATTCTCTGAGTTAAAGCACGGTCGAAAACTATGTATCTGATTGTATAACTAAAAAAATCCAACAATAAAAATCAAAACATACAACAACAACAACAACAAAACACATTACTTGTGGGAATTTGACACTGGACTGAAATCAGTATGTGGTGTACTTTCATCATATCATTAAGTCACCAGAAGTGGTCTTTGCTTCAGGTGGCGTGGGGGGGGGGGGATTGGGAAGCGAGATTGGGTAAGACAGCATAACTTTCAAGCATATGCCAGTGTTACGAGCGTGGCTGTGCCTCTTGTTTATATTTTGTTTGTATGCTGTAGGATAACAGCTGTAATGCTTTTTTTGTAGCTTTGGTGAGATAGAGAAGTCGCTTTGTTTAGTTTATATTCTTTTATAGTAATGTAAATCTGTTTCCCGTGATCCAGAAGTTTCTTTTGTTATCACGAGTATTCGAGAAGTGGTGACCTTGTTTTGGCTGCCCCCTTTTACCCTCGGGCGACGGTATGCACTTCGGGCCTAGGGCTCAGTCGCTCGGAAATCTCGTGCAAATCGCTTCTGACCTGTTTACGATTAGAAGGTGTTATATAACGCGCCTAGGTTCGGCGGGCAGGTACTTGATTATTCTGGATTCTTCTTTAGTTTTAAAATAGCAATAATGTGATTCACGCTTTGATTTTGATTGGTTCTGTTATAAGAGTGGTCCAGAATGTACTAGAATGCCGTTACTGTATATAAGGCCCGGAGATGTGTGTGTGTGTGTTGTGTGTGTGCACGAGAGAAGCTTGTAATTGCGAAGCTTGAAAGTGCTGTGTAACACCAGAGGTTATTCCGAAAATGTATTCTTAGCAACATTCAATGCAGATAAAGCAAATGTTCTACTGGTTGTCTTATTTCCCTTTCATCCCTATTCCTGTGACCTTGACCCCTCAGGCCAAGGTTACCCACATTATGCACATGGAAGTATTTCATACACACTGCATGTGTCGTAAGCATCCTATTATGGCACGCAAATAACAAATCCCACACCCTTAGACCGCGAAAACAGTAATGTCCCACCACCAGACAACCAAAACAAAACCCCCAACAATTCAGCGGCTGGGTGTTTGGGAGTTTTCCGCCATATATGGGTGATATCAAAGATGGGGCGATGAGAAAAAGGCAAGCACAAAATATGGTCGAAGCCGGGGTTCAAACTCACGACCCGAGCATTGAAACCCCAACACTCTACCGTTCGGCTATCCCGTCCCCCTATTTACTGGAAATCAGACAGACGAAAACGGGGTATAGAAAGTGATTTCATGCATTGACCATTGGGTGGTGATCTTTTATTTGCAGGCTCTTAATATAATATCAATTTAAGTGTTACAGTGATTTTGTCTTAGTTCTTTACCTGCACCCCAAAACAGGAATTAACAACAGTAGCGGACTGTTTCACACTGCCTTAGAATATAGAGCAAACCTGTCTCTTTAAAATAATATTTTTGGAACGCTGGCCATTTTCTTATCACTTCGTTGTGGTGGGGTCGTTAAATCCCAATTAACCAACCATATATGTGAAGATCAAAATGACTTTGAAAGAGACAACTGTGCGAAAGTGGTTGTCCATTAGATATGGTGGTGTGTTATTGTGGTGACTGGATTGTAATATTGTTGCACCAGACAGCGGGGGTGGGGGGGGGGGGGTAATTGGTAGACAATGGCAATTGGATTACTTGTGGGGATAGTTTTAAGTGCTGTTGAAGGAATGTAGGAAGTGATTGTTGGGTGTCAGAAGGTGTTATGCCTGTAACAGTGGGGTGGTAGGCTTGTGATTTTTTAATGTTTCTTGCGCCTGCATGGGTGTCGTTAGTGGACTGCAGGTTTTGGTACATATATAGTGGGGTAGAACTGTCGTTACTGTATGTTGGTTGTTGGAGAGGAGTTTGGAGGGGGAGGGGGCTGGATGGCGTCTGTACCTTGAAGCCTGTAAAATGGCGTGGTGGTGTGCATGTGAGGTATGTGGGGCCGTTATGGGTTGAATAGTGTGTGCAAGTTGGTCAGTGTACAAATGTCCTACTCTGAGGGTTCAGGCTGTAGATCGGTGGGAGTGGTGAATGTGTTCTTGGGTATAAGTGGGGTACGGTACTGAAGGTTTGTTCTGTCATTTGTGATTTGAGTTAGGAGTTACCAGCTTACACAAGTTTGACTGTAGTGTTGGTGTTAACCGTGCGATTTTACATCAAATTATGCACTTAGTTTGTATGTCTTTTAGGCGGGTTGTGTTTGTATGTGAGATAGAGTTCTGGGGAGGGAAATATAGAGGGAAAGAGTCTGTGGTGTGGAGTGGGTGGTGTTTGCGAGTTTGACTGTGGCGTGGGGTGTTGGGGGTGTGGAGGGTGGTTTGAATGCAGTAATAATGGAATGTGTGAATACCGATGAAGCTGAGACTCATAAGGAAAACAATAATAATATATTATTTTTACAGTCAAACCTGTGTACGCTGGTCACCCAAGGGACTGAGTCAAATTGACCGGCTTAGACAGATGACCGGGTTATCCAGGATGGCATGTCAACAGCTAGTATGTAACCCAATGGGTACTTAAGTGGCGCTCAGCTATTCCCCCGCCACCCTCTCTTTTTTTCACTGACCACAGACTTGCATTAAAAATAGAGACAGATTGAGCCCTTCACGTTTATTTAGCTCTGTGCCGGTAAGCCTCGCTTGCAGCAATCGGTTGACTGACTGAATCGTTTGCAGCATACTAAAGAGTGCGATGTAACTAAACTGAGGGTGGGTGGATGTTTGGGGGTTTAACGTCCTATTCCACCACATAGGGTGATGTAACTAAACTGCAACAACCCATAGACAAGTGTGTGTAAGAACAGAGAGACTCAAACACAGAATTTTGATGTGAACACAGAACATTCCAACTTTACAGCATTGGGTTTAATCGCCAGTGCGGATGACTGCTTTCTGGCTAAGTATAGTTCTCCACATAGACCATTTGGCCTTGAATGTATGTCTGTTGCAGCATATTAAAGTGTGCGATACAAATAACCTGAAATAATCCATAGGAATATGTGTGTAATAACAGATAAACCCAAACACAGAATTTTGATGTAAACACGGAACGTCCCATCATTACATACAGCATTTGGGTTTAATCGCCGGTGCAGAAAACAGTGTTTTCTTGCTCAGTATAGTCCTCTACTGAGACCATTTGACTTTGAATGCATGTGTTTTGCAGGATGTTAAAGTGAGGGATGCAAATAACCTGAAATAAACCATAGGCAAATGTGTGTAAGAACAGAAAAACCCAAACACAGAATATTGATGTGAAGACGGAACGTCCCAACTTTACATACAGCATTTGGGTTTAATCGCCGGTGCGGAAGGCATTGTTTTCTGGCTAAGTGTAGTTCTCCACATAGGCCATTTTGGCCTTCAGTGTATGCCTTTTGCAGCGTATTGAAGTATGCGATGCAAATAACCTGAAATAACCCATAGGCAACAGGGTGTAATAAGAGATAAACCCAAACACAGAATTTTGATGTGAACACGGAACGTCCCAACTTTACATGCAGCATTTGGGTTTAATCGCCGGTGCAGAAAACAGTGTTTTTATGGCTCAGTATAATCCTCTGCTGAGACCATTTGACTTTAAATGCATGTGTTTTGAAGGATATTAAAGTGTGCGATGCAAATAACCCGAAATAACCCATAGGCAAATGTGTGTGACAACAGGGAAATCAAAACACAAAATTTTGATGTAAACACGGGACGTGTGTAAAGTGTTTAAAAGTCACACAGTCGCACAAGTGCAAAATGGGGACATTTCCAAATTTTTGCAAACAATCAATTTTTTATACGTTTTTCAGGGCGTAGAACACGATTTTGCACTTAGTGCAATGTGGGAACGTTCCATCATACACCTCGGTTCCCTCTTTGGAGTTGAGATTTGTGTCTCAGTTCCATTATTACACAAATGACACGTACTGACACACACACACACACACACACACACACACACACACACACACACACACACACACACACACCCTGCCCCTTCTCTACCTTGTCCCGACACGCCTACTTCTGTCGTAACCTCTACGCCAAGAAAACACTTTTGGTAAATAAAAAAAAAGGTCTCCTGGCGACAGTTCATGAGGTTTGAATGAAAAGCTGGGAAAGAGAGGATTGTTCAATGTTTATACAGACCTCCCCACAAAACTTCAAGTTCAAGTTGTTTATTGCCTTATACAATGATGTGTGTAACAAGGAGGGGGTTGTATCCCTCGGGAGCGAGGCACTATACACAAACTTTGGATGTAGTTTTATTAGGCTTGTAAGAAAGGGGGAGCTAGGATGGCCGAATGGTAGAGGGTTGGACTTCCAATGTTCGGCTCGTGAGTTCGAATCCTGTCTGGGGCCAAATACTTTTTCATCGTTGCCCCGTCTTTGACATTACCCGTATGTGGCGGGAAGGGACGTTAAACCCCCAAACACCCACCCCACCCTTGTAAGGAAGTGTTTTGATGCTGGGTTTTTGTTGTTGTTGTTGTTGTTTTTAACTTGTACTTTGCTCCACTATGCATTAAGCAGTTGCAGTTATATTGAAAAGGGCTATATGATTTTTTTTGTGGCTACCCCGGCTCTTTTTGCCAGTTCCAGTAGTGTTCCTCCCAGGTCATGGGTGTAATCCACGGAGGGCTTGAAAGCTGGGGCAATTTTTATTATGCATGAGGATGGAGATGAGGATGATGGTAATATGATATGCCATGGAGATCCGTGTGGTTTTGGACTGCGGGACAGGGCCGCATTCCACGCTTCCTGTCATAAATATCCCGGCGTTCACCAGGCCCGGGAAAACGGCACCTGCGGTGCCGGCCGTGTAATCATCCACATCATAAGACATGTCATACCAAGGGAAGCACCCCCAAAGTCGCACCCGTGAAGTGGGTAAATCTGGGCTTTGTGGCAACAGCCTCCCCATTGGGCCCATAGGACACACGCTCTGGGTAGGAACCGACCTAGGTAGGAAAAATCCCGCTTGCCTCCGCTGGGACTTTAACCCGGGTCTCCCGGTCCATGGTCCGAAGTGCTAACCACTACACTCCGGGACCGGTGGTGTATGATTTTCATATGTGTACAATTATAAAAGTTATTATCTCTTAAAAGCTAGAGCACGACCACCCCCTGCCCACTACACGATAAGACTGGTTAAAAAGAACAAGCCACTGCACACCAGATGCGAAACATGGAGGACAACGAAGACGATGCAGCAGAAGATCCAGACATTTCTCAACACCTGTCTGAGGCGCATCTTCAACATCCGATGGCCAGAGAAGATCCGGAATGAAGAGCTGTGGGAGCGAGCGGGGCAGGAACCAGTGGCCAAGCAGATCCTGCGGAGGAAGTGGGGCTGGATTGGACACACCCTCAGGAAGCCAGCATCCAGCACCACATGCCAAGCCCTGACATGGAACCCGCAGGGGAAAAGGAAGAGAGGCCGGCCTCGCAACAGCTGGAGGCGGGGACACTGAGGCAGAGCTATGTACGCAGGGGACCAACTGGACTGGAGTAGCAAGACTAGCCCAGAACAGAGTGCGATGGCGAAGGGTTGTCGATGGCCTATGCTCCACGTGGAGCCAAGGGCCTAAGTAAGTAAGTAAGTACTGCACACCAGTAGGAGCCACTTCAAGCCAGTATTACTCAAGGCGAGGTCCTTCCCCGCTAGGCCCGAGACTGCTGCAGATTGCGTAGTAGTGGCTTGAAGTGGCTTCTAGTGATCTGAAGATTTCAAGTATAATTGCGACTTTCGCATGAGCTTTGGAGAGTTAACGACTTTACTGATTTTGTAGGCATATCTACGTGAATGGGTATATGAGAGATAGACACACACGCCTTCCCAATACTCGAACTGGCATTACTACAAAATCATCATCATCATCATCATCATCATCATCAACATCATCATCATCATCGTCGTCGTCGTCGTCATCATGTCTGTCGTTGTCGTCATCGTCCTCCTCCTCCTCCTCCTCCTCATCATCATCATCACCATCACTATTCCCGTCATCATCATCGACATCATCATCACCAACGCCGTCATCGTCATCATCATTATCATCGTTGTTGTCGTCGTCATGTATCATCACTGTGTCTCTATTTTTTTTTTGTAATAATAAATATTCAGACTGAAGCATTGTTCGCATAACGTATGTCGTGTAGTGTCGGCATGAATACAGGAAGACTTATTAGTAGCATAATTCTACTGCAGAAACTTGGAATTCATCTACTCATGTAAATCTTTCAAAATTCTTGTGCCGATAGGCCTATGAAAGTCTTTAAAATGTAAAATGTGAAAGTTTTAAAATGTAAATGTGATGCAGTTTGGCTGACGTCACATGGGAGTGTTTTTAGTCCGAACAAACAGCGAACATGGTGTTTTTCCGTGTTTCTCGTGTGATATGCGGCTATAACATGCCTGTGCCCTAATTTTTTCCAGAGCTTCTTTTGATCTGTTTTCCGTGTTTGTCCGAACAAGAACGTTTCCCGTGTGTCTTGAGCCACAGTTTGTACCTTCGTGTTTCTTGTGTTTGAAAAAAGAGAGGTGACTTAAAGAACCGTGTAATTCACAGTGTAATGTTTTCCTCTGTGTGTGTGTGTGTGTGTGTGTGTGTGTGTGTGTGTGTGCGTGCGTGCGTGCGTGCGTGCGTGCGTGCGTGCGTGCGCGCGTGTGTGTGTGTGTGTGTGCGCGCGCGTGTGTGTGTGTATGTGTGTGTGTGTGAGACAATGACAATGACATTTCATTTTTCCATGGATAAAAGACTAGGTGAGCAGACCTGTTTTACATCTTGTCCTTCCTACTCTACACACACACACACACACACACACACACACACACACACACACACACACACACACACACACACACACACGGTTGCTAAACTATTAACTATTGCCAGAGCAATAAGGTGAACTAATACATCAACAAAGCAAAACACATTTCAAAAATCAAACTCACACACACGAGAGAGAGAGAGAGAGCTCGGAACACTCTCATACACCCCTCCCTCCGCCTCGACTACACTCCCTTCCCACACCACAACCCAACCCCATTCCTCTCACACCTATATTTCACCGTCTCCTTTTCACTAAATTGTAATCGTCTATCCACGCCACGCCCAACCTTGTGCCTATGCGCAAGATGTATGCCATGTTTCACATTGCGATAAGTGATCACTGAAGCGATTCGCCTTTTCACCCGTGACCTGCTAACACACACAGAAAGCCTCGTCTTCTAAACCAAGTTCTTCCAGTCGAGATTATACGGCTCAAAGAACGCGGGTGACATACCACCGCAACATTAAGCATACACGTTCTGTGGAGTGCGGTTAGGGATAATATTCACTTCTCCTATCTCCAGTGCAGGTGAGTGACTATTACGTTCCGACTAGCTGAATTGAATTCATCATCAGGGGACCGGGATATCCGAATGGTAGAGCGTTGGACTTTCGATGCTCGGGTGGTTGAGTTAATCCAGTCCCGGTGTCACAGGCTATTTCGGAACCGGGACGAATGGGAACCGAGACGGATGGGAACCATTCCGATCTATCCTGGCCCTGGTGGCAGGATTTTTCGGAACCATTCCGATTTATCCTGAGGCAGGTGCGAGATAAATGGGAATGGTTCCGAAATATCCTAGGATTTCTGCGAACCGGTTCCGATTTATCCTGGTTCCGAAATATTCCACGACACCCGTCCGGGTAGGGCCACATATTTGTGCTGGCCTTTTTTCTCGTTGCCCTGTCTTTGATATCACCCATGCATTGCAGAGAAGGACGTTAAACCCCCAAACACACAGCCACCGTACCATCTTTATCACAAAACTGTCTATAATTAATCGAAAAATCATGTGTGTATGCCACACCCACAGTGTGGCCCTCCACCACGAAATGAGTCGTAACAGGAACAAACAGCACAAGAAGACGCATTTCGTGGTGGAGGATCAGTTAAGAGCACAATGCACAAAGACTGTAGAATTACTTGCGATATAAAATCTAAATTATGAAAGGCCGAGAATAAGTGCATGAGTAACAAATAACGACATTTAACACAATTCCTATCGAGTATGGATTTTTATATCAGTGTCCTCACTAAAAAAAAAAAAAAAAAAAAATTATGTCTACGTGGATTTAAATTTTGGCTCATTGGGAGTGTTGCACTTAATAATAATAATAATAATAAGGACAGTACTTATATAACGCTGTAACCTATTGGTTGAGTACTTATATAACGCTGTAACCTATTGGTTGATAACAGTTCTAAGTGCTAATAAGGGAATAGAAAAAAAAATGTATACAAAAATAGGGAAAAAAATTGCAATGCCATAAGGTCAGGGCGCAACGACATACGCACGAACGTGCGCGCGCGAGCGCGCACACACACACACACACACACACACACACACACACACACACACACACACACACACACACACACACACACACACACACGATGCAAACCAGAACAGTCAAATGTTGTTATGATCAGGAAACAGGTGGGTCTTCAGGTTTTTCTTGAAAGAGGGAGAGAGAATTCTCGGGTCACACCCGTGCTCGTGTTTGCTGCAGTAAGAGCCGCCAAGGAACCGTTAATATTAGATATTACAGGCTGACTGGCTGCACTACGTCACTCGGTGCGCAAACATGGCGGACAGTGCATCTTCAATCGGTTTGTCGCCGAGCACAGCT
>JACVVK020000099.1:910000-957500 GCA_018292915.2 Batillaria attramentaria
TTCGATTTAATAAAGTTTACAAGCAAGGTATATATATATGTATAGGGGCAATACAACAATCTTTGTTTAGACAAACTAGACGGTCAGTCTCCAAATTTGGTTTTACCTAAATAATTACGTTCAAACACTGTGTGCCTTTGTCTATACATGTTTCACGAAGGTTTCCACTTAGTGCTTTCAGCGCGTGCAGCAGAGGTGGGTGGGTGGGTGGGTGTTTGGGTGGTTTAACGTCCTTTTCCACCTATATGGGTGATATCAAAGACGGGGCAACGATGAAAAAGCCAGCACAAATATTTGGCCCCAGCCGGGATACGAACTCACGATCCGAGGTTTAGAAGTCCGACGCTCTACCATTTGGCCACCCCGGCTCCCCTGCGTGTAGCAGAAATGGCGTAAATGGAGACTTAGAAACATGCGTAACTGACCTTTCAATTTCCAACAAATATTTTGGAATTGCTCATACGTCAAATTTGTAGCGTGCATTTTAATAAAGGTTATTGTACTTCAAACCTCATTGATAAGCCATAAGCTGCATTATATAGACTTAATTGACTGCTCTGCTATCACTGTCATCATCTGATTATGTCGTGTCAGGATGTATCATGACTGTGTGTATGTAACGTGTATACATGTGTATATGATGTGTATGACATGTAATGTGCATGTGGCGTGTATTAAATGTGTATGTGTAACAGTGTGTGTGTATGTAATGGCACTCTGCTATTGTGAGGCGCCCAGAGCTCCAGCAGGAGGTTGAGCGCCAGACAAGTCCTCATTATTATTAGCGGTGAGCGGTGGTCTAATAGGTAGCGCGTCGGATTTAACCGCTGCGCTACTGAACGGACGTCACCAATGTCATGGCGATGAAGCGTGGGTTCGAGTCCTGGTCGAGCTTTTGATTTGTGATACCGGTTTTTCCTGGCTGCCGGGCTGCTCGGCTGTTCATCGGGGGTTTCTCCCGGGTTATCCGGCTTTCCTCCCCCAGCAAAATTGTTTTTAAAAAAAAATGATAGGTATTGGGTGGCGCTGCACCGCGGCGACGCGCTTCCCCCGGGAGAAGTAGCCCGAATTTCCCGAAAGGGACAATACAGTAGTTAAAAAATATATAATATTATTATTAGGGTTCCAAACAGCTCCACAAAATGGCCGATTGCAATGCATTGATGGATATCTGCTACGGGCATATTTCAAACTTTCTCTACGACGCATGCACCGTCCATACTTTTACTTTCATTGGTCCAAACACAGGTTGACAACGCACACCGGGCTGTGTACCTGAACCCAAAGACTGGCGAGAGCGGGTGTCATGATCAAGAACAACGCTGGAGACTGGGCGTGTGTTGTTGCACGCTGGGTGGGCATGAAGAAAGGGGTAGCTGGAATCAAAGGTATTTACCTCTCTCTCTCTCTCTCTGAATTGACTCTTCTACGGTAACTATTTATACCGTTGAAGTGTAAAGTTTTATTGATTCATTGACTCTCTCTCTCTCTCTCTCTCTCTGAAACTGACTGTCCTCCGGTAACTATCTATACCGTTAAAATGTAAAGTTTTATTGATTCGATGACTCTCTCTCTCTCTCTCTCTCTCTCTGAAACTGACTGTCCTCCGGTAACTATCTATACCGTTAAAATGTAAAGTTTTATTGATTCATTGACTCTCTCTCTCTCTCTCTCTCTCTCTCTCTCTCTCTCTCTCTCTCTCTCTCTCTCTCTCTCTCTCTCCCCGAGTACCTCTCAGGCGGATGGGCTGGTGACTTTTGCAAGGAACCGTGTACCTTGCCTGATTTTCACACACAGGGCCAAAACCGAAAAACGAAGTCAAAAACGCGGAATACTCATGCGCGGTACAAATGTGCTATACTCTTGGGTTTCTTCTATACAGGTACCCGTCACCAAGGAGACGTGCGAAGAGTACCAGGCCGGCAGGGAAACCTGTTGGTACGAGTGTGGCGGTTTGCTGACGGGACGTGGCACAATGTGAACATGCCGTACGACAACGAGCACTTCATCTACTCCTTCTCCTTCGAAGGGCTCGTTGTGGAACTAAACACCGGAACCATACAGGTGAGCCATCAGGGATGGAGTATGGGAAGAGCAAAGCGGGCGGGGAGGGGAGCTGGGTGCATGCTCCGCCATCCCTACCCCCCCCCCCTCCTCTTTCCGTAAAAAGTGATAAAAACAATAGATAAAAACAGAAAAGGGAAGTGAAGAATCACGTAAAAGTAATGATAACGATATTTGGTCCAGACCAAACGCGGATAAATTTCACTTGCTATTTGTGTAGTAAAAGTAATAAGACATACCTTGTTTCCACGTGTGAAATACTTAAGCTTTTTTAGCAACTGTTTTCATCAACAGAAGTCTAGTCTGACAATGTTAACATGTCAGTGTAGTATTGTAAAATTCAAGTAGTGGATCAATTTCTGTTTGTTTACTTGATTTTCTACTGGTGCATTGTGTAAGTGTAAAGATGTGAGCGTGTGTGCATAGGCAGAAGTGTGTGTCAATATGAATGCATTTTGCGTAGGTAGAAGTAGGTGTCAATATGAATGCATTTTGCGTAGGTAGAAGTAGGTGTCAATATGAATGCATTTTGCGTAGGTAGAAGTAGGTGTCAATATGAATGCATTTTGCGTAGGTAGAAGTAGGTGTCAATATGAATGCATTTTGTGTAGGTAGAAGTAGGTGTCAATATGAATGCATTTTGCGTAGGTAGAAGTAGGTGTCAATATGAATGCATTTTGCGTAGGTAGAAGTAGGTGTCAATATGATTGCATTTTGCGTAGGTAGAAGTAGGTGTCAATATGATTGCATTTTGCGTAGGTAGAAGTAACAATCAATATGATTGCATTTTGCATAGGTAGACGTAGGTGGCAATAGGATTGCACTTTGCGTAGGTAGACGTAGGTGACAATATGATTGCATTTTGCATAGGTAGACGTAGGTGCGAATATGATTGCATTTTCCCTAGGTAGAAGCAGGTGTCAATGTTGTATTTTGCATAGGTAGAAGTATGTGTCAATGTGATCGTATTTTGAGTGGGTATAGACGAATATCTCTAAATGCGTTGAACTGGATTGGGGTGGGTGTTTGGGATATTAATGTCCCTTTCCACCATGTAAGGGTGACATCAAAGACGGGACACCGAGAAAAAGGCCAGCACTAATATTTGTCCTCAGCCGGGATTCGAACTCACGACCCGAGCATTAAGAGTCCAGCGCTCTACCATTCGGCTATTCCGGCTCCCCGTCCTTGAACTAACAGGTGCACCACACAATACAAAACATAAAAGGATAGATTAACCCATGTGTTCGACTTACGTTTACTCTTTCGAAGAACATCCCATCCGCTGCACTACACCATCGCCAAAGTTCCTGACACTGAAATTTATTTGACAGATTGCGGCCAACACGTTCGATGTGGCTGAGAAGGTGGCCCTGGCATTCAGCGTCTCCCTGCTGCACGTGCTGTGTCAACCTCGCCCAGCTGACTGGAGCCCTGGCCAGTCGCTGAACGCTCCGTGGCTGGTCATGCGCGGTGGACGTCTCGTGAGGAGGCTTCCGTTTGAGGACTTTCCCTTCCTGAAGGCGGCTGGGCTACTGTTGGCCACCCCCTCCAACCATTACTACAGCACGGTCTACCGACGTCAGCGGAGTGGAGACGAGCGTGAGACGTCTGTGGTGGATATACCAGAAGATGCAGAATGTTCTCCGGCGGATGGTATTGGAGGACAGTGGGGAGAAGTAGGTGGGGGTTGTGACGGGGTTGGTCAGAGCGCGGCTGACTCTGCTGGAGACGGGGATGGTGGTGGTGGTGGTGGTGGTTTGGTTGGGGGAGCTGGTTGTGGGGGATGTGGGGGTTGTGGAGGTGGTGGATTTGATGGAGGATACGGAGGCTGGGGTGGAGGAGACGGAGGCGGTTGGGGAGGAGGGGACGGTGGTGGTTTTGGTGGAGGGGACGGGGGAGGCGGAGATGGCGGTGGAGGGGATGGTGGCGGTTGTTGACCCTTTCTACGCTGACGCTACCACCATACACCTGTCACTGCCTGAATCCCGTGATGACATTGCACCGTGTGGGCCAAATGATTATGTTTTTTGCCGAAGCGTTGCTTAGATATACTTAACTTTGACATCACCTTCAGTGAATTGCCAAAGAAACCTCACAGCAGAGTTGTTGGCAAGGAAGGTCAAATGTAAACAGTTACGACTAGAGTCTTAGCCTGGGTATGGGTAGAATGAGTTAAAATGAAAATTGTATGTCCATAGCCGTTCATGTAGATAATAAAACATCCGCTATACGGATGTTTTATTATACCCCCCCCCCTTCCCTCTCTCTCTCTCTCTCTCTCTCTCTCTCGAGAGAGAGAGAGAGAGAGAGATAATGATAACGATAACGATTCGTATTTTACAACTGACGAAGTTATAGGCATACAAAGACCAGAGAGAGAGAGAGAGAGAGAGAGAGAGAGAGATTGGTAGGGCAGAATCAAGTTCAATCAAATGCTACACGCACAGGGGTGGGCGGGTGGAGGGGTGGGTGTTTAGGAGTTTAACGTCCTTTTCCACCACGTGTGCTACGCGGACAGAGAAAAAGGCTTTGGGAAAGGTCTTCTGAGGTTCGAATGAAATAGCTTGGAAGCAGCGGGTTCACTGAAAGTTGAAAGTGATATTTCAACAAACTTAGACTGACTTTAGTGCTTTTAATGTGTTTAATGAGGTCTGCTTGAAAATATTCATACTCTGACGTTCTAAATGTATTGCTGGACTATAGAGTGAGCGACCGATAAAGAGATGTATGATACGCGTGAAAATGTATGAGAAATGTACTTTCCCTCTTACATTTCGTTTCTGCTGCCAAAAAGTGAAATTCATCCATTGATGTAAACTTACCATGATTTGTGTTGATAGACAAAAGTTGGAAAATGTGATTAATTATGCAACCGTTAGTTTTCGTACTATTTAGCTCTGAAAAATGAAGAATTCAAACAAGCTTATACGTTACAGTGGGAAATCTTCCTCTGTGCGTGCGTGCCTCTCTGTGTGTGTGTGTGTGTGTGTGTGTGTGTGTGTGTGTGTGTGTGTGTGTGTGTGTGTGTGTGTGTGTGAGAGAGAGAGAGAGAGAGAGAGAGAGAGAGAGTGTGTGTGTTTGGGGGTTTAATGTCCTTTTCCACCACATATGGGTGATATCAAAGATAAGGCAACGATGAAAAAGCCAGCGCAAATATTTTGCCCCAGCCGGGATACGATCTCACGACCGGAGCATTAGAAGTCCAACGCTCTACCACTCGGCCACCCCGGCTCCCCCAGAGAGAGAGAGAGAGAGAAATCCCGATTGTGTCAACTCACAACTTCTGAAGTCAACTGGCTACCTTAAATCATGTCATGAGTGAGTTTTTCCAGCAGTTTTTCTTCCTTCACGCGGCGTCGTTTTTCCAGTATGAGGTTGAGGTTGTAGAGGAAGGGGTTGAGCACCGAGTTGAGCGGCAGAACCAAGACGGCCATGCTGACGTTGGCCTCGCTAGGGACCGGAATTCCCTGGGAGGACAGCAGTCCCAGGACACCGATAGGGAACCAGCAGAGAAAGTCCGACACAGCTATCGACACCAAGCGCCGGGCGATGGTCAGGTCCTGAGGCTTTCTGAGGGCGGTGTCCGTGAGGGTCATGCTGTTGGCGCGGATTGACAGGTACACGGACACCTGCCCTGCGGCGATCAGCAAAAACATGACGAAGTTGAGGACGATGATGATCCCAAAGGCGTAGCCATGGCCGGCAAACTGCCTGCTGGTGATGGGCAGCGGGATACAGATGCCCGTGTTGCTGTAGAACTCCCAGTGTGACGTCATGGGCAGCAGCGGTACAACGGCGATTATCAAACCTCCCAACCACGTGACTATGCAGGCCAGGCCGGCAGCTCTCCTGCTGAAGTGTAGATTACTGAAGGGAAACCGCAGTGCCAGAAATCTGTCTAAAGTTATCAGGACGATCACGAACACCGACACCTCGTTTGAGAGAAGAGACAAAAGTCCGGCCACTCTGCATGCCGAACTGTGTCGCCAAGAGTTGTCTTCCCAGAGATACGCGCCTTCGTACATGCGATCCGCTACACCAATAATGGCCAGGTAATAATAATAATAGATGGCTTTTATAGAGCGCCGTTCTCCAGCTTCAAGGACTCGCTGCGCTTAAAGCACACACACACACACACACACACACACACACACACACACACACACACACACACACACACACACGCTATTTACATCCCCTCCGCTTACATACAATTTGGCAGTGCAACGAACTCATGATGCACACAGACACTGAGGCTTAACAGAGGTTTAGCTGTCAAAGGCTTGGCGGAAGAGATGGGTCTTCAGATGCGATTTAAACAGAGGCAGTGAGGTCTGAAGGCGGAGTTCGATTGGCAAGGAGTTCCAGACAGTCGGGGCTAAAAAGCTGAAAGAGCGCTCTCCGGCAGTTTTCATGTTACACCCCCATAAGAAAATCTGACACACACAGGCTTGTAACAAATACACTATTTCCAGACGAGAAAGCGAAGTAGAAAGCTGCCTGCATTACCCACGACGGCAAACGATGAAAACACGAACAGAAACCACCGATACACGTCCGAGCGAAGTAAAGCGTCACAGGAGGAAATCTCGTCAAACGGAGCGTGACATTTGTCTGGGTTGAACCCTGAAGGTAAAGTGGCCGGGCAACACAGCTTGTAGTTATCCGCGTAGATCTCTTGCAGGCGACCCAAACCTTTTAACATGTCACGTGGGAATTCTGACATCGGATTTTTGCGGAGGTCCAGAACTCTGAGATTCCGAGCCATTAAATACCCACCCGTTTGTACCCGATCTATCCCGCTGTTGGACAAGTTGAGAAACCTCAACCGGCGGAACTGACCAAACACGCTAAAGTTCAGTGGTGAGATGTCTGTCTGCGGTGTCAACACCAGCGGGTTGTCAGCCAGAGACAGAACCTGAAGGTTGGGAACGTCCTTCAGCTGAACCAGGCTGACAGCACGTAAGAGATTACCACGAAGGTCAAGGCTGTGTAAATTGGGAAAGACGAGACCGTTCAGGTCAGTGAGGTTTCACCAGGTCAGACCGAGGTGAATCAGCATCCTGTTCTCACTCAGGGCCTGTGGGGGGGGGGGGGGTAGTCCTCCTCCACCAGTACCTCTCTGACCTTAAACTCTCCACGTGCCTCGTTAACAACATCAAATATATTGAGCTGGTTCAAAAATAAGCAAAACAGTATGATTGTAGTGTGTGATGCGTCAAGCTACCCTACCAGTACTTACTGAGGTTGGAGCTATCGTGGTTTTGGGGGGCCAAAAAGCTCAGGCACCAAATTATCTTACAATCTGCGACAGGTTAACTCTTTCTGCACTGACACTACCATCACGCGACTGGTATCAGCCGCATAAAACAAAACTTAACTTCACTTTACTTAACTAGAAATAGAGTGTATTCTGAATTTTGAGTTCAGGTTAAATCAGGTCAACTCGATTTTGTTTCGGGGGAGGTGGGGGCAGGGGTGGCATTTTAGAGGAGTTTTTTCCCCCCTAGCTGAAACAGTTGGTTAGGATGATGAAAATCGAAATTGCTATCATTGATTCTGTTTGCTGAAGAATATTTCCACACAAACACTCATAAACCTGTCCTCCGGAAATTGTGTATCATTCATCTTTGATCTCTCTCTCTCTCTCCCCCTCCGAGTCTCAGTCTACTTATGAACAAAAACAACAACGACAGACAGATGATCCAGATGTAGGTAGGCTGCAGAAAGATTTATTTCACAGTGATACACATAACAAAATATTCACATTCGGAAACTATACAGAATACTTATCGATAACTAGAACTACGCTATACCTGTAATTAACCCAGGGCACAGTGAAAGTGTAGGAGACTCTGTGTGGGGGGGGAGGGGGGGTGAGTGGGTGGGTGGGTGGGTGGGTGCTTTAACTCGAAGCCCTTCGAAATTCGACCTTATCCGTCGTCACGGATATGTCAAACTTCGGATAAGTCGAACAAAAATCCATTTCCCGTGCGAATTCGACTTAAGAGTGTTCGACTGTAGTTGTAATGTACTGTAGTATCTTAATGATCGCATTGTTTTGTAGTGTAGTGTACTGTATCGTGTCACGAAGTAGATGGTGCTGGGAAATTCACATCACGTGATACACAAGCTTCCCAGTCACCGTAGGGTTTGTACTCACGTGCTAAGACTCGGGGTTTCCACAATTTCTGTTTGGCCAGTTTCTTCTGAAAATCCAGACTGAAATCTCCTGCACTTGAACATCCCAACCAGCGTGTGCTTGAACCTTGTGCTAAGACCAAGATAGCAGAAGAAGTCGACTCCACAAGCTAGTACAGACAGATTATACGCGAACGCTTCAACTACCAGAAACAGGTTTTCGTATTTCCCACCGATGAAAAAATCGCGATAGGCTACACCAAACACGCTGACAAAGACACGTGGAAGTGACAAAGCCACAAAACTAATGGCCGCCCCCAGGAGGGTAACAGTGAGTTGTCGTTCTTGCTGCCTCTTGGCGTCCTCATTGGCTGACGACTGCACGTGCTTGGTGGCCATGTTGTGACGTCGTAGAGCCCAGACGGTTAGCGTGCTCAGTATGACCTGCAGCGCGAGAGACACGTAGGTCAGCATGATTCTTGCCGCCAGACCAAACCCCTCGCTGAGCTCTGGGTAGCTGAGATAAATATCCGTTTTTACTGGGATGCATATCTTGCCAAAGGGCGGGTAGGTCATCACGACTAGACGAAACCTCGTCACGGAGTAGAGATGCAAGATGATGGTCATGGCATAGACTGCCAGCACGCAGGCTACAGGGCGTTTAGAGAGGATGAAATTCTTGATATGGAGAGGGCGGATCACAGCATACAACCTTTCAACAGACGCCAGACACAAGACGACGTAAGAGCCTCTCTTGGCCACCAACAAACCGGCAAAGGCTGCGAAGTAGGAAGAGAAGACACAGTACGAGAACTGGGAGAGAGGAATTTCCACGATCTCTTGCCAGGCTTTTTCCACCGTGCTGGTGAGAATGTAAAACGCCTGACCCAAGTTTAGAGCTATGACGTAAGTTCCTGATGCGCTGCGCATGTCTTTCTGGGAGAAGACGATGACGTTGCACAGCGCGAGAGGAATCGCGACGGCAGCGAAGGCGAACCCCAATGGCTTTTGAATGCTGTTCGCCATTTCTCGCTTCTCGTCAGAAAGCAGAAGGAATTTGTCCAGCGCTGACAGGTCCTCGTATGGCGTCATGTACCCTGTTGTTCTTATTGCTGTAGGCATTCCTGAGGTGTAATTTTCCACGGTGGCGCCACCGTCTTCTGGCTGGAAGAGCAGGGATGCGGCATCTGTAGTATACACGAAAGATCTACGTAACTGGTCAATAGCGGTGCATCTCACTCAGAACATTAATGCACGAGAGAGAGAGAGAGAGAGAGAGAGAGAGAGAGATGATGATGATGATGAAACCTATCAACGGTAAAAGTTTTGACAGAAATTCGCCAGTTTGCAAACTTGCCGTTGCTAATACTACAGAGACTATCTACTAAGGAAAAAAAGGGAGCAAAATATAAAAGGTATTATGCATTATAAACTACAAGAGAGAGAGAGAGAGAGAGAGAGAAGGTGTAGGTGGGTTGGTATCTGGTCCATCTCCATTATAAATGGGTGATATCAAAGACGGGGCAACGAGAAAGAGACTGATACAAATATTTGGCACGACCCAAGCATTGGAAGTCCAACGCTCTGCCGCTGGACTGTCCCAGCTCCCCGAGAGAGAGAGAGAGAGAGAGAGAGAGAGAGACACACAGACAGACAGACAGACAGACAGACAGACAGACAAACAGACAGAGGCACAGAGAGAGAGGGAGAAACAGACAGAGGCAGAGAGAGAGAGAGAGAGAGAGTTTTGCGCGCTGTATTACTTCACACCTTCTTCTCCATTTGCTTCATCTCAAAATACAGTACAGTGGACGCCGGATATAAGCAACTCGGATATAAGAAAACTCGGTTATTGCCAACGAATTTTTTCCCCCCGGCCAAACTCTTCTTTATTATGTATTACAAAAACTCGGATACAAGAAACTCGCTTATAAGAAAACTCGGTTTTAGGAAAGCAAATTTCTTGTCCCGCTTGATACAAAAACTCGGATATAAGAAACCGAAAGTACATTTCCAAGAAAATTTCACTCATTGTAAGAAACCGAAAGTACATTTCCAAGAAAATTTCACTCATTCTAAGAAAACTGGTCAGGTCTGACGTCACTTAGGACAGGCACATGATGGCGCATAATTTTCTTTTCTTGAATTGGTTCTTTACCATTGTGTTCCGTGCAAAATTGAATGTTGGCAAGAAGAAAAAATATTAGATGCATTTTTGTTGTTCTATTGTTATATGTTGTTTTTATTATTATTTTGTTTTTTTGCCTGATTGGGAGCTCAGTCTCTCTCTCTCTCTCTGTATGTCTGTCTCTGTCTACAGGGCTCGCGTTAAGGAGAATAAAACTATCAGTATTAGACTAACTGTTGATCAATTCCTTTCTTTGACAATATACGTGGTCCCGTGCATCTTTCCTCCATTCCAGCTTCCCCCTCCCAACAGAAAAAAAAGCTAATTTGCAGCTTTTTTCAGCCAAATTAGACACGGAAAGCATCGCATATCATACTCTAATGGGACGAGTGTTTTATAGATCAAAAGTTGATACATAATGCACTTTTAATATATCCTATAAATACAAGGGAATTCTCTCTCTCTCTCTCCCCTTAGTTCTTTTTTGTTTGTTTGTTTGGTTGGTTGGTTGGTTGGTTGGTTGGTTTGGTTTTTTTTTTTCTTACCACATGACCGCCAGCGCTACAGTTGGGAAGCAAAAACAGTATTTTCATGTTCAAACAAAAAAATCTGACATTGAAGGACACAAGCGCACTGGTGTATATTAACTCTACACATATATATTCTGTGCAGGTCTTTAAGAGAAACCAGATATTTCTTAATTTAATGCAAAACATACACGAACTGAGAAAAAAGAAATGTTTTAAACCTTTTTTTCACTGAACTCGGTTATAAGAAATATTTTTCAAAATACTTTCTTATATCCGACTTTCAGATATAAGAAAACTCGGATATAAGAAACCAAAAAATTCACCCCCCTCGAGTTTCTTATAACCGGCGTATACTGTATATAGTATTTTATTTTTAATACAATATAGTATTTTACTTTTTGTTGTTGGGCGTTGCAAACTGGTCGAAGTACAAGTGGAAAGAGCGATTCAAGCTGAGCTATGTGTCTGTTGAGCATGTCATGAGTACATCTTGTTTATGCTCAAACCGTGGCTGATTTTTTTTTTCTGTACTTCCTCCGATGCACCGAAATAAATCTGTTTAAACCAGATAAGTGCCTGTTACCTGCTGTGGTTGCTGTGTTCCACGAGGCCATTGTATCAGAAGCCACACTTTCGCCCGTCCGTCCGTGACAGTCAGTTCGTACTGTGTCAGTATGGTGAAAAACAGAGGAAACGTCTAAGCCAACATTCCTGACCCAGGATCCTATATAAATACATACAGCATCACGTGTCTGCTGTTCATCTGTTTGATATTTGCTCTCTAATTAGCAGACCACCACCCCCCCCCCCCCCCTTCCCACCACCACCACCACTACCACATGAAAATTACGACTGCCAAATTAGAGCTATTTTTTGTTTTCAATACCTGAGCAGAGAAATGATCGTATGATTTGTTTTGTGTGGCGATTAGGTTATTTTCGTCCTTATAATGTTTTTTTGCTTCGTTTTTTTTTTTTTTTTTTTTTCACATATAACCCCACCCCATCCCCCACATACGACAAGAATTTAAATAAATATAAAGATGAAAAAAAAAAATGAAAAATAGGAAATAATTTCAAGCAAAACAATGTGTGCCCCCACCCCCACCCCATCCCCAACATAGGACAAGAAAAAAAGAGAGAATTTGTTTTAAAAATAAATATAAATATGACCACAAAAAATGGGAAAAATAGGAAATAATTTTAACCAAAACAGTTTGTGCCCAACGTAAGCATTCATTCACCAATTACCGAAGTTTCCGTAATTGTGTTGAATAGTGCACTTATTCTCATTACAATAATGAGTCTTTCCTTCCCCTCCACACTTTCTATACAAACACAAGGAACGCTCTTGTCTTACACCTTTAAAGGTCGCGTCCGTGATATTGGCAAGAGCAGTGCGTGTTGAAAGCCTCCATGTTCGTGCTGAGAGAGGGAGATGGAAAACAGCCATTTTCGAAGCTGTAAAGCTGTTCACCAGATTCATTTGGCCATTGCGGACGTTGTCATGACTCTGTGGTTTCTAATATTAGAGAAATGCGACTTTCTTTCAGCCTACTGTCCATTTTTAAACAGACCGGGACGTGAAAAATCAACCAATTAGCGCCGTCTACAGGTCCTCACTCCACAACCAAAATAACGTCGTCTGCTCAGTTCAGTTGCAGTACACTTGTAGAACAACTTTAAAGCCGGCTCTTAACTGGGCACTGCGGATCGAGCGCCACAGTGCTGTCCACAGTTGTGACACAGTTGTGATTTGGGGGGTTTCCGCCGCTGTGGCGTCATCACAGCAACCTGGATTTCAAATAGCCACAACTGTGACTGTGGTTTTCACAACAGATTCTGATTGGCTGTACTACGTCACTCGGCGCACAAACATGGCGGACAGTGCATCTTGTTTGTCGCCGAGCACAGCTGTGTTCAGTTTTGTAGTTAGTAGACACACCGAGCGCAACGACTGTGATGTGCACATGTGTGTTTCGCGCGCTGTGCCCAGTTAAGAGCAGGCTTAAGGCTGGCCATAGTCACCACAGTGGTCTCAGATACACTACTGTGACCCAAGTGACTGATCCTGATTCACAGATTCATCGCATTTGATGAAAAGTTTTCCACACACTGTTGTATGCCTGTCGTACGTATTAAGACTTTGAAAGTAATCAGTAAAACACGTAGTCCCGCTGTCCGTCGGATGTATCCCAAAGAGGGCCTCGCGAAGCCTCGATCTCCGCCAGTATGGACAGTGTAACTGACTTATACAAATTGTATACAAAGTTGTCAGACTTGTAGGAGTTCACTGACTACCTATGGACTCAGTGTGAGCGATAGAGACTGCACAACATGGGCGCCGGGCTGTCCATGTACCGTAATAGCCTCGTAAATGACTCGGGAGCCGGGGTGGCCGAATGGTAGAGCGCTGGACTTCTAATGCTCGGGTCGTGAGTTCGTATCCCGGCTGGAGCCAAAATATTTGTGCTGGCTTTTTCATCGTTGCCGCGTCTTTGATATCACCCGTATGTGGTGGAACAGGAAGTTATACCCCCAAACACCCACTCACCAGTAAATGACTCACGTGCACAGACCGCCATGGCCTACCAGCGACTGCATGACAACCATTGATCTGACTGGCACGGCGGCAAAATTAGTGGCTCAGCAAACTTTTGACTTGTCTTCGATCTGTGGCCGGCCCCGACTTTGTGCCTGCTCTATCGCGAACAGCCTTCATATCACCGAAGTCCTATACAAGTCCGACAACCCCTAACATTTGCGTAAGTCCGCTACACTGTCCATATTGGCGGGCTTTTGGGGTTCGAGGCTTCGCGAGGCCTTCTCTGGGATAGGCTCGACGGACAGCGAGGCCACGATTCCCTTCTTTCTTTCTTTCTTTCTTAAAAAGGGCACTTCAAGTGAATATATAACGAACGCGACCTTTAAACTGCAGCTCTTTCTTAAGAAGGGCACTTCAAGTGAATATATAACGAACGCGACCTTTAAACTGCAGCTCTTTCTTAAGAAGGGCACTTCAAGTGGATATATAACGAACGCGACCTTTAAAACTGCAGCTCAGTCGGTAGCAGACCGATTAGCAGAGCAGTAGTGAACGACCGTCAATGTGATGATGTTTTCCATAATGGGTCGCGAAATGTAGCACCGTCTCTTCCCGCCTAGCTGTTTAATTGCTGATCGAAGTAAAGTGGGCACAGAAACCTCCTTCTGTAACAACACTTCTTATTGTTGTTTATTTGCCAGCAGAGTAAACTAGTTTTTTTTGTGCTGAACTGCGGGGATCTTCTTTTCAGGGGGAAAAAAAACACGACCGTGATTGCTAGAGAAAAGCACTAATCAGACAGATGCTTGTACGTGAAATATTTCGAAATAGCGCGCGCCTCGAGCCAACGCCTCCTCCCCCCCCCCCCCCCCTCTCTCTCTCTCTCTCACTCCCCCCCCCCCCCCCCCCTCCATTCCGCATACATACAGAGAAAAAGAGTTAATTGGATGGGATTTTACTGAACAACAATAATAATAATTACTATTATTATTATTTGGGTATTTCAGGGACTCCCCCCCCCCTTCTCTCGCGGGAGCTCAGGGCGCCTTACATCGAACACACACTCACTCACCCAGAAACACACACAACATGCCTCCGCACATACATTATTTTAACTACAAACACATAATGTGCAGCATCATGCACGGGCTGCCCCTGGCTTCTACACACACTAATTCCAATATACCACTTTTTTGCAATGCTAGCAGCGACCATCTACCCCCTCATTCCTCTGTCATCTAATAATAAGGACGACTTATAAGGCGCCTATACATGAAATAAAACAGGCTCTAAGCGCCGTACACCATAAATACATACACCACTTTCATACACACAGACTCACAGGGAACATTCAAAGTTAAACAACATCTCACAACAAGTAGGCTGACACGGTGTGGAAGGGCAGAGTAAATCAGTAATCGGTTTTAAATAGGTGGGTTTTGAGGCAGCGTTTGAAGCTGGCACTGGACTCTGTGTGTCTAAGTGATTTAGGAAGTTGTTTCCAAAGAGCTGCAGCCTGAAAGGAAAAGGATCTCTGACCATATGTTTTAGTTCTTACTGAGGGGGTGCATAGAACTCTAGTGTCAGAGGAGCTACGTAACTGCCTGGATGGAGTGTAACAATGAAGGAGTTCAGAAAGGTAGGAAGGACCAGTGCCAGAGAGAGATACATGACAAATGGACAAGAGCTGGTGCTTCACTCTATCTCTGATGGGCAGCCAGTGGAGGGAGTGTAAGATTGGTGAAACATGGTCGGTCTAGTGCTAGCTCTTGTGCCAGCCGCGCTTGAATACAAACAGTCCACATGCCAGTCTCATTTTTCACTGTTTTCAGCATCACATGGCATGTAACTTTAGTTACACAATCAACAAACAGCCCCAAATTGCCTTCTTTTTTTTTTGGGGGGGGGGGGGTGTTTGTTTTTGGTTTTTGTTTGTTTGTTTGTTTGTTTTTTACTCTGCACACAAATTTTAAAATGGGCAAACATTCTGTTCTATATTTAGAGGAATGCCCCGGAAGCTATTAGTGACGTCATGTAACCTGTGTACCGACTGACAGCCCAAGAATCCTGATCTGCATCCACACTTACCCCCTCGTACTGCTGAACGCCTGTAGCAAACACACAGAAAATGAACCCAGAAAATCCATGAATTTTTTGCTTTCGGTGTCTCCAAACGGGGAAGGAGGAGGGGGGGGGGGGATATCGTAAAACAGTAGCGGGACATCCCCGAGGAATAAGTCAGTAAATTATGACGTCTGGAAAATGGCGCTTATCCTTTGCGTAACTGCGCGCACATCATCCCATCGGACGGTGGGGGGGGGGGGGGGGGGGTGGGCGGCGGGGGGTCCGTCTTTATCACCCATAAGTGGTGGAAAAGGACGTCGTTAAACTTCAAAACACCCACTTCTCTCTCTCTCTCTCTCTCTCTCTCTCTCTCTCTCTCTCTCCACACGTGCATTTGGGCGTTGTCCTACACCGTACCTTTGTGGCTTGCGCGGGTTTAAGCCCTTAAAACTCGCTCGCTCGCCCTACACCGTACAATTCCGTGTATTACGCATAGCACAGGTTTGCAAAAAGCAAAGGGGCGAAACTGTCGTTGAGAGTGCAACAACGCGGTAGCAGTAGCTTCCCCTATCCAGATATGCCTGCCCCGAGCGAAGGGGCGTAACGCGTGTTACAGAGCAGTGAGTAGGTCGTCTGACAGCAGTTGTTCCCCCTCGGTGTCGGACGCTCCAATCCTTCCTGATTCAGCTCAGTTCAGAAAGGCATCATTACACTCAGCAACGCCCATATGCGCCGAGTCTACATCTCTTCTCTCTCAGAGATGAGTTGTCTTCCTCTCCCAATGTTGTCTTTGGTGATCTTCTTACGGATGAGCCAGCGACCATGTCCGGGGGAAAAAAAAATTCACAGAATTGTTCAAATGTGACCCCGACATAATTATGTGGGGTTTTGATGTTTGTTTCTTTGTTCCTTTGTTTGTTCCTTTGTTTATTTGTTTGTTTGTTTGGGGTTAGTTGTTGATGTTGTTTCTTGTGTCTTCTTTTTCCGGCTTTTTTTAGGTTTTTAAAAATTTTAATTTCTATTAATTATTTATTTATTTATTTATTTATTTTTATTTTATTTTTTTTATTTTTATTTTTTTTTTTTTGGGGGGGGGGGGCAGGGGGTATGTATGTGTATCAATTTCAGTCGCCTTACATTTTAAATCTGCTTTTGAAAAAAAAAACTATTTTGATTAAATTCCATGATCATTAATTGCTCAATCCTTGCTGCGAGGAAAGCCAAACGGGGGACAACTCACTCACTGGTCCGAGTGAAGAATAATTTGTGTTGGAATTGCTTCCCTTGCATCTAGCCGGCCGTTGACTTGCGAGCGTGTCCACAGTACATTCTCGAGTGACAAACGTATATCAGCGTTACTGTGCGCAGCGGGATCTGTGCCGAACGGACCTACAAGCTACGTACCATAGATGCAAATTTGGAGGAAAACGCTATATATTCCTCTCACACATTGCAGATGACACCCTAGAAATGCTTTAAAATTCACACACACACACACACACACACACACACACACACACACACACACACACACACACACACACACACACACACACACAAAATCAGAAAAATCAGGCAGCCATAGCCTCGTGTGTAGAGTAAATTTTAACAAATTCCAACATTCCGGGTTTTTTTTTTTTTGGGGGGGGGGGGGGTTGGCAATGTTGGCAGCCACCACGTACCCCCTCATTCCACGGTCGTCTGCTGGCTCCTGTGCCAGCCGCGCATGAATACAAATAGTCCACGAGCCAGGCTCATTTTTCCTTGATTTTACTGTTACCTGGCATGAAACGTGTTTACAAAGCCAACAAAACGCACCAGATTGCCATATTTTACTCTGCACACAAATTTTAAAAGGGGCAAAGATTTTCTACTATATTTAGCGTAGTTCTTACTTCATGACCAGGAAGGTATTACTGGTCTGTAACCAAGTTAAGTGCACTGCGAGCTGCGTGCAGTGGGTGTACACACACACACACATACACACACACACACACACACACACACACACACACACACACACACCAGGATCGGCGGACAGGTGAAAATTATCCGCAGGGTCTTGGCGTGTAGATCACTGGTCTTCACCCTCTCCATGTCCAGCCAAACCTTCACTTAACCCCTTCCCGTCTACTACTTAACCCACGGCAAAACCGGAACGTGCGTGTGCGCACGCATGCTTTGGCTGGTGCGCGCGCACATGGGACGACAAGGGGCGCCCCCTGGTGTCTGAGTAAATTGCCACATGTCCGCGACTGTGGCCGATTCATCAATCACAGAGAACATGGATTCAAGAAGGTGATTATTTGGTTTCAAGTTTTGTGGGGATCGAGTAAACCTATTTAGTTCAGCCAGCGAGAATATCTGAAAGTATTGCAGTTTTGTTTACTGAATCCGTGAAAAGACTGATACGAGTCGGGTTCAGTCGCTTTCAGTCTCTGTCTGTCTGTCTGTCTGTCTCTCTCTCTCTCTCTCTCACACACACACACACACACACACACACACACACACACACACACACACACACACACACACACACACACACACACACACACACACACACACACACACACACACACACACACACACACACACACACACGCACGCACGCACGCACGCACGCACACAAATATCTCCCAGCAGAGACTGAAATTACAGATTCTAGAATTACGTCCAACAGACCTTCTATTTCCTCGGCCATGCGTTTTTAAAGTCTTATGTTTGTAACGAGTTCTGAGGGGAAACAAACTTGTGACTGCCGCTTATAAAGCGCCAATGGGCTGTCAGGGGCGCCGGAAGAGGTTGGGAGGAGGGGGGGGGGGGGGGCAGAATCTCAGAGGGGGGAAGGGGGAACGGAAAAGGTCGGGTCAAAAGTAAAGTATAGCTGAATGGCCGCGAAAGTGATTATGAGCAGATAGAGACGGACAGGAAATGATGGCTTGAGGCGCTTTTTCTTAAAAACGCAAATCGAGGTGGTAGTTGTTGTTGTTTTTGAAAAGTTACTATTTATGTGTTGTTTTGATGTTTCATGCAACGGCTAAACTGAGTTGTCTGTTGGTTGGGATGAGGGAGAGAGCAAGAAGAGGGGTAGGGGAGGGGTAGGGGAAGGGGGGGCAAGACCATGGCTTTGCCCCCCCCCCCCCCCTCTTGCCATAGTCACCTGATTTTCCAGGGGGGGGGGGGGGAGATACTCTTGCCCCCCCCCCCTGCTCGGGTACAGGGGGGCAGCTGCCCCCCCCCCCCCCCCCCCCGCCACCCCGGTTCCGGCGCCTCTGGCTGTCTGCCTTTAGGCCATTGCGGCTATTTTCGCGACTTTGCGGCTTGTAATAGTAGAGAAATGATTTCTTTGGCCTAACGCCTCCATACCTGTACAACCCGTCGATAGACCAAGTCGTTAAAATAACCACCAGTCAGGGCCCGCGTGTAAAGCTCGAGGTTAATTTAACCCACGGCTACAGGCCTAACCCAGACTAGGACAAAAGAAACCTCAAAACAAAATTAAATTTAAAAAAAAAGGAAGCGAAGAAAGATAGACAAAAATCCTTCTATAACGGCTCAGCCACCTTGCTGGAATGGACCCGCTTCCTGATTTAAAACAAAACAAAACAAAACAACAACGACAACAACAACAACAAACAGAAAACCGACCCCCGTAGTGTAGTGGTTAGCACTTCGGATCATGGACCGGGAGACCCGGGTTCGAATCCCAGCTGAGGCAAGCGGGATTTTTCATACCTAGGTCGGCTCCTACCCAGAGCGGGTGTGCTATGGGCCCAATGGGGAGGCTGTTGCCACACAGCCGAGTTTCACCCACTTCACGGGTGCGACTTTGGGGGTGCTTCCCACGTCTTATGATGTGGATGATTACACGGCCGGCACCGCAGGTGCCGTAGTTCCCGGGCCTGGTTAATGCCGGGATAGTTATGACAGGAAGCGTGGAATGCGGCCCTGTCCCGCAGTCCCAAACCACACGGACCTCCATAGCATCATCTTACTATCATCCTCATCTCCATCATCATGCATAATAAAAATTGTCCCAGCTTCCGAGTCCTCCGTGGGTTCCACCCATGACCTGGGAGGAACACCACAGGAGCTGGCAAAGAGTTGGGGAAGAAAAAAAAAAAAAAAACAGAAAATGTAACCCTAGAGCTAGTTTAGTTCGAGGTTAGACTCTAACCCGGGGCTAAACTCCATAATCCCGACTTTTACATGCGGACCCAGCACTGTCCAATTGGTTTTGAGTCCACAACCAAACAACGTCGTCTGCTTAGTACACGGTGTGCTTCTACGTACTACATAGAACAACATATACACCAAACAGGAGTCATCACAATGCTTTCAGATGCTATATTGTGTCCCAAGGTCTGCAATCTCAGCAAAATGCCGCAAACACTGCGGGGTTTTGTTGTTGTTGTTGTTGTTGTTGTTGTTGGGGTTTTTTGTTGTTGTTTTTTTTTTTCTTTTTTAAACTGCGACTCCTTCGACTGTGCATAATCCAGGCAACTCTGTCACAGTTGCAGAGTTTTCAGTGCTTCGGGTACCCTTATAAAACCAGAGCACGAGTTTGCCGTGACATTAGTTGGCTTTTGGTCAGTGAGCGAGACACATCGCTACAGTGTCTAGCGGACGTTGAGTGCTGCACGATCTTTCTCGCTCAGTGTCAAAACGCAAACTGAGCTATGAAATCAGGCTGCCCTTGGCTTTTTTTTGTGCTTGCACGGTCAACTCTGTAAAAAATTTTCACACTTCAGAAAGCTTTTTTGTTGGCAGCTTAGATCTTTAAGCGCATTCGACGAAAAGCTTTCCACAGCGTTGCCAACCCTGTACCCGGGGCCGACGCTACTCTAGGCCCCTACGATGTAGACTCCAGAGTGCAGTCCCTTTTCGGCGGGGCGTGAAAATGTGACTGCTTACACCCAGCGCCATTTTGAAAAATGGCGAATTTTTTTTTAGAAAAGCAGAGACTTGTGTGTCATATGATTCGATTTGAAACGAAGTCTTGAATATCCGACCACTTTTCGTTTGGGCAAAATCTTTGCCAGCGGACAATTATTGTTGCGCTTTGATGGCACTGTTTACGTGGTACACTGATCCAACAGGATGTGAGTAAACGGCAAGGGGGTTGCACTCTGACAGGCAAGGGTGTTGCACTCTACAGGCAAGTATTATTGCACGGTGCAGACGATCACGTACCTGCCTTGTGGTGGAATAAGAGACGATTACAAAAGCATACACACCCGTGCTCTAAGACTGAATGTAATAATAGATCTGTCCATTCAGACAGAGACATGTTATGTATGTCTCTGATTCAGAAACACGCCTACTCTCACTCTGAAGACAGCCTGCCATCACTTGCGCCACTGAGGATCCCTCTGGGTTCAAAGCTGGTCAAGGATGACATAGTGCGCGACCTTGTGTTTGAGAGCACCGAGACAATTTAGGCCCGTCACGGTAGCGCAGTGAGCGCCATTTCCCCACTGTGCACAGAGGTACTTTCCACTGAAAGACTCTGTGCCCCAGAGAGTGCCTACGATGACGGCTAAGTCGGGCTAACCGAGACCGAGCCGAGGTAAGTATTAGCTAAGAAGGCAACTCTGTTGCTCTACCGACTATCAGTTCTCAGTTCTCAGAAATGGTTGTCAGCTATATTTGTAAACTACACGAAAAAGAAAGTACGTGGGTGTTCGGGTGTTTAACGTCCTTTACAGCAGACGTTAATTTCGCGCTGCATAATGTTCAAGAGCACTTAATTATTTGGAAACGCCTTGCTAAGCTGTATAATGTTGTGAGCATAACAAAATAATACCGTACCCTAGTTTTGGAGGAGACGATGTTATTGACAGGTGTGGTCGAAATTCCCCGGGGAAAAAAAAAAAACGTCTGCTTTTGTTTTCAAGGGAAATAACTCCCACGCACAATAATCTCCAAAACCTTGCTGAAAATTCACTGTGCCGGTGAATTTGACAGAATTCCTCGCTTCTGTGCACACTGTGAAATAACACGGGGACCTCAAAGTTGTGCGCAGCTGTCCACTTTCCTTGTCACCGAGTATTGTTTTTTTTTTCCTTCTTAGCTATTACTTATCTCGGCTCGGTCTCGGTTAGCCCGACTTGGCCGTCATCGCAGGGGCCTAGAGTAGCGTCGGCCCCGGGTACAGGGTTGCAGCGTTGCTGCATGCTTGACAAACGTATTGCGACGTAAAAAGGGTCAGGCAACTTGAAACATAACAGAATAACACCCACCTTCAAATCACATTACGCTACAGGCAATATCGTTGATTGGATTGTTTCGTGTCTTCTGGTCATGATCATGATAGTTTCGGCTTCTCAACTATATTGCGTTGCCAGTATCACACCGACGCACCTCGTTTTTCCTCCTCTTGTTCGGAGCGAAGATGGCAAAAAAAAAAAGAAAAAAAAAAGGACAAGCCAATTTTTGCACATATGTTTCCGATCTCATCCGCCCCTCGACAGATCCCCGGTAGAAGTAATCAAATTCTGACCGGAGCGTAGATGAACAATAGATGAGAGGCCCTACAAGGGGAGTGACAGAGTCATCTATATTTCATACACTGCCGCGGGGAGCCCACTCTTTCACGTTCCCAATTATCGGCTCTTCCGCGATATCTCTGCGTGTCTTTGTGCGATGCATTCTCTTGGAGATTATTATGATGTGTGAAGCTTTTTGTATATAATTTCTTCTTTTTTTTAGATGGAATTCAAGGATAGGAAATCAGCCCTTAAAACTGCGTATTCTATGAGAAAGTGCTCCTGCTACCATGTTTTTATGTTCACAGATCATTCTAAGGGCGAAGGACAAAATACACAGGCCCTCAAAATGCCTATATATTCCCTATTAGCCTCAGGCATCATAGTCACCCCTAAAAATGCTTCAATCTAGAAACAATTACTACCATGAACAGACCATTCAAAGGCACGCACCTGACAGGGGCTTACAAAAAACTTGAATGTCTCCGTTCCGCTCAGGCCTCACTGGAGTAATGCACGTCTACTTTCTGTTTAGGCCAGAGAGGCAGTTCGCACGAATCCGCTTGCCTCACTTGTGTCCGACCTCTGTGCAAGAAGTCCCAGCTTCACTGGCAGCTTGCCTCTTTTTGCGACCGCCTGGCATGCAACTTGACCTACATCACACAAAAATCACGCTTTTTCATGACAACAAAAATCACTTCAGACTAGCACACTCGCCACACAGGGTACCTCCAATAAACACCCAACATGACCCTACGGTCAATTTATTATTATAATTATTTGTGTCCTTACACCTCAGCTGTTTTCGGTGTATCTATCATCACACCACTTGGACACCTGCACAGTGACAGCGTCAGTAATGCTGGCACTAACAGAAATCCATAACGCGGCCGGGGAGCCGGGGTGGTCGAATGGTAGAGCGTTGGACTTCTAATGCTCGGGTCGTGAGTTCGATCCCGGCTGGGGCCAAATATTTGTGCTGGCTTTTTCATCGTTGCCCCGTCTTTGATATCACCCTATGTGGTGGAAAAGGACGTTAAACCCCCAAACACCTATCCACCCAACGCTCTACCATTCGGCCACCCCGGCTCTCCCATGCAGACATAGATTAATTATGATTTTTTTGCTCACTTCTGTAACAAAGTGAGTCTATGTACTAAGCCTCCGTCGACTCTGTGTGTGTGTGTGTGTGTGTGTGTGTGCGTGCGTGCGTGCGTGCGTGCGTGCGTGCGTGTGTGTGTGTCTGTCTGTCTGTCTGTCTGTCTGTCTAGGTCTGTCTGTCTGTCTGTCTGTCTGTCTGGCTGGGTGGCTGGCTGTCTGGCTGTCTGTCTGTGTGTCCGCAGCAAACCTTGAAATTGGCCTTTTCTTAGACTGAATCTACAAACAGCGGTTATCCTCAACGGTCCTGCCAGGTGAAAAAACAATCAGACGAACGAGAGGAGAAACAGACACAGAGCCGAAATTACTTTAATACCATTATCACTTTCAGCTTGTTCCTCTCGCGTGCGACTTGCGCGTGACCCGGGACAAAATGTGATTGCACTTGCACGGACGGGGACAGAGAGAGAGAGAGAGAGCGAGAGAGAGAGAGAGTTAATTGAATTGCATCTCGTCCCGGTGATGCGAGTTGTCGGTAGGAGACAATGAAGAAATGATTACATCTCACGTACTGCCCACCAGCCGATCAACGTTCAACACAGTCCAACAAGACGACCCCACAAAACCCCAGAATGCCGAACTTCCAAGACAAATTTTCTCCAAAAGACAATATTCAAAGCGCATTGACTTGGCTTGACCTGACTCGAACACTTCAAAACACAGTTCCAGAAAGACAGACAAAAATGAATTCCCTAATTTTCCGCTAAAGAAACACATATGAAGAGTACGGGAGGTCAAATAATACAACTGGACGAGGCCTCAAAATGCCTATATATTCCCTATTAGCCTCAAGTTCATAGTCACTCCTAAAAATGCTTCAGTCTAAAAACAAAAATTACCATACACAGACTATTCAAGAGCACATAACTGACAGGAGTTTTTTTTTTTAAATTGAATGTGTCCTTTCCGCTCAACCTCATTGGAGTAATGCAAACCCGCTTTCTGTTTAGTCCAGAAAGCCACTTCACTGAAATCCACTCACGTCACCTGTGCCCGACCTCTGCGCAAAAAGTCCCGGCTTAACGGCAGCTTGCTTCTTGTTGCAGCACTCTGGCATGCACCTTGCCCTACAAAATACGAAAACACAACTGGGACTATCGGCACGTGGGACTATCGGCACGTGGGACTGTCGGCACGTGGGACTATCGGCACGTGGGACTATCGGCAGCGGTATTCTACACGCTCTCTCCTATCGGAGTAGGATTATCAACACGTGGGACTATCGGCAGAGAGCATAATAATATTCTACACGCTCTCTCCTATCGGAGTAGGATTATCGACACGTGGGACTATCGGCAGAGAGCATGTATTCTACACGCTCTCTCCTATCGGAGTAGGATTATCGACACGTGGGACTATCGGCAGAGAGCATGTATTCTACACGCTCTCTCCTATCGGAGTAGGATTATCGACACGTGGGACTATCGGCAGAGAGCATGTATTCTACACGCTCTCTCCTATCGGAGTAGGATTATCGACACGTGGGACTATCGGCAGAGAGCATGTATTCTACACGCTCTCTCCTATCGGAGTAGGATTATCGACACGTGGGACTATCGGCAAAGACCAAGTATTCTACACCCTATCTCCTGTCGGAGTAGGACCATCGACACCTGGGACTGTTGCCATCGAAACCCACCTTTTTTCCTATTAATTTTCCGTGTACACCGGAGGCAGAGGGGTAGGGCAACTCGGCTGTGTTTTACCGTCGGAGATGTGGTCGGTGTCACACGTGGTGGGCGGGAGTGTGGTCAGTGTTTGATTAACGTGGTCTACACACTAATAATTCATTTCCTTAAGTCTCACTCCCTTCCTTCCTCTTCTTTCTTTTAACCCCCTTGTCCCATTTCCACCCCCACCCCCTCCCCTCTCCTCCCACCCCCCACCCACCCCGTTCCTCCCTCGGCTTTGAACCCTCTCCGTTGTCCATATCCCCCCTCAGTTCTTGGCCTATGTACGAGGGGTGTCCCAAAAATCCTGTCACAGGTGCTGTAAGAGGGAAACTACTCGGGGTATCGCCACTTAACTAGTATGGTCTACTGTTGCAAGTGCCTGAGACACATGTATCTCTCCAGTAGCCACGCAAAGTTTTAACCGCCTCCTATCCAGCGCCAGTTTGCAAGAACACGTCAGTAAGAGAGAGAGAGAGAGACAGACAGACAGACAGACAGACAGAGAGAGAGCGGACAGACAGACAGACAGAGAGTGGGACATAATATCTAATAAGCATTCATGCTCACTTACTCACAAGGGGTGGGGGGGGGCACAGAACCCATTTTACATATATATGTATATAAAACCCTTGTCGTTGCAATACTACGAAAAAGAAAAAAAAAATGAAATGAAAAGAACAAAAACCTACGTTTGCTACTAAAACATGAAAAAGAAAATCAAAATCAAAGCTCATTCAGTCTCTTTCTCACTCTTTTGCATTGAGTTAGGGGGGAGGGGGAGGGACAGGGGGGCGAGACAGAAACAGAGAGAGACAGCGACAAAACTTACACACGACCACAAAACGTCGGCCTGTAAAATGGAGTAGTGCTATATAAAGAGCTGAGCGGTTGGTGGGATGTATACAACAGATCTAAACACAGCTCCCTCTGCCCGCTTTATTGGGCCAGCGGCAGGTAAACCTTCAAGCGAACAGAAGGCCACGTGACTCGATCTGCCCAATCTGTGTTTACACGTCAAGCCTGCAACCAAGGGACGTTACCGGTTTATGCCATAGCTTGATTCTCTGCCCCTGACCTGATGGATTTCGGGATGAGTCGTGACTTTCCGGCTGTAATATTACGCATACAGCGTTATGGTTATTTATTCATGCACAACCAAAACTCTCTCTCTCTCTCTCTCTCTGTGTGTGTGTGTGTGTGTGTGTGTGTGTCTGTCTGTCTGTCCGAGGCTGTCTGCCCAGCCCAACACTGATGAAGGCTGCATCACGCTGAGAATTACAGAAAATCACGGCAGCCTCTTTTTTTCACTCAAAACTACCGTCCGTGTCAGTGTTTTTGTTTGTTTGTTTGTTTGTTTTTGTTTTGTTTTGTTTTGGGGTTTTGTTGTTGTTGTTGTTGTTGACGTTGTTTTTTTTTTCTCTCTGCTTGTTGTTGTTGTTGTAAGTTTGTATTTAATGGGACAGTAAGATCGTTTATACTTTCATTTAACTCACATTTAAGTTAGTGAATCTTAGAAGATTTCAATTTTGAAAGTTACTATGATTAAGTAAATTTAGTTTATGGTAATTTTAATTGTACTTACCCCTTTGTTCTGTTCTACTAGAGAGCCTGAAGACAATTTTCTAAAGTTAATTGTATTGTATTGTATTGTATTGTATTGTATTGTATTGTATTGTATTTGGCTAAACAAGCATTCACACCGGATTCTACATTGTAACGGACTTCTCATATTCGTTGCTGTTTTACTACACCTGACAAAACCTAAATGCCTTTCTGATACAACATATCGGCTGACAGATCTGACGTTTTGACTTCACAGGCTCGGATCTATAAATAAACACAAAGATCGACCACCACACCGAACAGAAACCATTCATCACCGGTTACGTCCCTTGCCAGATGACCACCTGCCGTTTATAAACGCTGAGTTATTGGGGCCTGGTGAGCATGGCTGAGCTGATGCGATGGGTGTGGTGCCGGCCGACATACTAATGAACACATCGAAGAAATGTGCCCAGCTCAACCACACTGACACGTCACAGACTACAACTTTTTGTTGCTCTCTGGCTCCTACAAATGTGGAGCAGCACAAGTCCTTGAAAACGATTTTGAAAACAAAAACCCACAATGGTTCCCAGAAGCAACACATGTCCGCAAGCTGCATCAGTGCCAAAAATAAAGCCTGGACAACGTCATTTTCATACTCTGCCGGTGTGGCGTCCTTCCCGACCCCGTCAACAAAACTGTGCACTCTGTTATTCATGCCCCGGCACACGCCCAAGGATATGGCCAAAAATAGGTCACCCCTCAAGTCAACTCTCCCATTTTTTCGACACATCAAACATCCCTCCAAAAATCTGGGGTCAAATGCTCTTTTAGCAACTCACAAAAACACAGGGAAAAGGGAAAAAGTCATTTTAATAGTGCAGGTCCTCTTACTCCCTTGCCTGCCTCATTTGAATTATGTTCTGTGACCTGTAGCCAACGAAGCCAGAGATCTTCGCGCATGCACAGTGGAGAATCAGCGTCGCGGACATGTTTGGGATCCTTGTCGCTCAACTCATTGGTTTCACCGTGGCTCGTGGGTAACGGTTCTGTAGCCGGTGTGGTTGTCGGTGGGGTAATTAGTTCCCTTGATTTATGCTGCTGACCACACGGTTTTGTTGTTGCTGTCGTTGTTGATGTTGTTGTTGTTGCTGCTGTTGTTGCTGTTGTTGTTCGAAAAAAATTCGAAATTACCGTAATAACTTTCAGGCAAAAACCTACATATAATTTATTTAAATTTGGCTTAGTAAGATTTTTGCACTTTGATTATACTCGTGTTTGCTGCAATAACAGCCTTCAAGAAACTGTTAATCTTGCCTGATTTTGCATACAGGGCCAAAACCAAAGCAGAGTCAAGAACGTGCTATACTCGTGCGCGGTACGAAATGTGTTAATGAATGCCAATGTGAATTTGCCTTTGTGGTGGAAAAATATTAGCACAGTACACAAACAATATTCAACTGGACCATCACTTCATTCTCGTTGCGGGAGCCGGGATAGCCGAATGGTAGAGCGTTGGACTTTCAGTGCTCGTGTCGTGAGGTCGAATCCCGACTGGGGCCAAATGTTTAATCTGACCTTTTTCTCGTTACCCTATCTTTGATATCACCCATACGTGGTGAAAAATGACGTTAAACACCTAAAACACCCACTCACCCACCCTAGTTCGAGTAGGACCCTAATCTTCTGGGCCCGTATGTAAAACTCGAGGTTAATTTCCCAGGGCTACGGGTCTAACCCAGACAAGGACAAAAAGAAACCCCAAAACAAAATTTAATTTTAAAAAAAGGAAGCGAAGAAAGAAAGACAAAAATCTTTCTATAACGGCATAGGCACCTTGCTGGAATGGACCCGCTTCCTGATTTAAAACAACAACTACAACAACAAAAACAGCGGAAAATTTTACCCTAGAGCTAGTTTAGTTCGAGGTTAGACTCTAACCCGAGGCTAAACCCCTTAACCCCGACTCTGACATGCGGGCCCAGGTGCATTGCCCACTCTAGTCGACTTATAAACAAGTAGACAAAAACAGAGCAATGATCACTTCTAAATTTCTAATCTCAATTATATGTCACTAGGGTACGTTTGCCAAACAAGAGATTCACCCACTCGGTTACATAAAAATGTCTGCGAAGTGAGCGATACACAGTCATTGACTGACGTTATCTGCGTGTAGTTTTTTATGGCTACTTTGTGTTGTCATTCACGTGGGTTGTTTTTGCCAAGACTTGGTAGTATATAAATGATCGTTTTGATGACAGCATTTCGCATCACTCCATTAAGCGGTGAGAACAGCTGAACTTTCGGTAAGTAGCAGGTATAGCTCTCTCTCTTTCTCTCTCTCTCTCTCTGGGGTTAAGGGGTTTAGCCTCGGGTTAGAGTCTAACCTCGAACTAAACTAGCTCTAGGGTAAAAATTTCCGCTGTTTTGTGGTGATATTCACTTGAAAAAGATCAATTCTCTCTATAAACGTGGTATAAAGCTTTTACATCCTGGGCCCTTACCCACAGAAGAAAAACTTAGAGCGCTCGAACTTCTCCCCCTTACCAAGCATCTTGAGTTCAACCGGTGTGTTTTCATGCACAAGATAGTCCACTGTAAGGCTCCTCCATATCTTACCACGTTCTTTCAACCAAGTCAGCGACACAACACAAGAAATGGCCTGTTCCAATTACCATTACCTAGATTGGACATTTTTAAAACAAGCCTCTCATTCTCTGGGTCACTTTCATGGAACCAGTTGCCAGCATACTTAAAATGTACCCCGAAGCTTCATTCATTTAAAACTCAACTTCTCAGATACTTACGTAAGTCATAGGTCCACGAACAATACCTGAACCGTGCTAAATTACTCGTTATCAGATGGCACTATTACATGTTACCTTTTTACAAGTTATGTTGTATACTACAATTTCAAACACCATGCTATCTACTTCTTCACCTATTTTCCGATGTGTTTCCTTTGAATTTCTTGCGCTTCTTTGTATCTTTGCATGTTTTTTTTTGTTTCTGTTTTTTCTACTTTCTTATTAGATTACTCCCTTTGTGCCTGGTATACTTTTATTTGTAATGTTAGCCTTTATTTTTTTAGTGTTCGTAGATTAGCAGGACAGCTTGTAAGATAGGCAGACCATGCCTACAAGTCTTTATCCTGAAATAAACGTTTCAGTCAGTCAGTCAGTCAGTCTCTCTCTTATATTTTGCTCCCTTTTTCCTTAGTAAATAGTCTCTGTAGTATTAGCAACGGCAAGTTTGAAACTGGCAAATTTCTGTCAAAACTTTTACCGTTGATAAATAAAGTTCCATCATCATCATCATCATCATCATCATCATCTCTCTCTCTCTCTCTCTCCTCTCTCTCTCTCTCTCTCTCTCTCTCTCTCTCTCTCTCTCTGTGAAAACCATCTGAATTATATTTTCGAAATCCATTTCAGACCGGAATTATTAGATTACCCGATGCTTATTGTATTTTGAACTAATTTTGAACTATTATCAAACATTGTAAGATATGAACATCACTGAATAATATTAGCTACTTTGAATCTTAGGATATTTCCTTTTGTTACATTCGGTTCTAGTCGTTTGACTTTCCAGCATTGTTGTTGCTGTGACAGTTTTAATTAGTTTCAATATACGTAGCTGTTTTGGGGAGATTTTTTATGTTTCTTTGATTCTTTGTTTCAGTCAAGGCTAAAGCAAATACCATGGGCTTTGTCTACATCTACCTCGTCGTCTCTCTTGCTTTCTCAGTTTGTAAGTATGTAACGAATGAGCTAGGGTTTCACGAGACATAAAAGAATCTCAGTAAAGAATATTCTGGCTTTCCACTGATAACCTTTTAAAAAAAAAAAACCGGCGGAATCTTTCCTTAGATGCCACTTGTGGTTATAGCCGGCACTTGGACTGTTAAATGACTGATGTTCTTCAACGTTGCACATTCAGTTATTCTAAGAGAGAGAGAGAGAGAGAGAGAGAGAGAGTGTGTGTGTGTGTGTGTGTCTGTCTGTGTCTGTGTCTGTCTGTCTGTCTGTTATTCTGTTTTTAGTTGTTGTTGTTGTTTTTTTTTAACAAGCAAACAAAAAAACAGTGATACGAGGACATCTGTCGAGAACATACACTGATACATGTACATCTCTGAAAAAAAAAAAAACATGCATGCAATGTGCTTCGATTTGATTCTGCAGATGTGCAGGCAACTGCAGAGGGGGGACGCGCATACAGACGCTCGGAACTTGTTTGCGCGTGTAAGTGTATTCATGTCTTTATGAATGTTTCTTTTATTGCTGCTTCACGTTTTTCTATTCATTAAAGATTTACTAAATTGAATTGAAATAGGAGGCAGGGAATAAGCAAAGACACCAAAACCGATGGATTTAGTGGTCAGACAACGGTTAATCGTGGACGATTTAAAGGTTTGAGGCATGGATTTTGCAGGTCCGAAAGACTGCCTTAGGTCCGATCTGGAACTCATGTTTTACTGGTAGCGTGCTGGATTCGTAACTGGTTAGGCCGTGAGTTTCGAATCCAGGCTAAATGTTCTGGCGAGTGTGTGTGTGTGTGTGTGTGTGTGTGTGTGTGTGTGGTGTGTGTGTGTGGTGTGGTGCTTTCAACGGCGTTGTTGTCATCCATTCAAGCTGTATCTATACTTTCAGGGTGGTAGAATTGTAGGTGGAGTTCCAATGGCACCAAACGAATGGCCTTTTCTGGTACTGATAACAGGAGATGACGGTTATTACAACACCTTTTGCGGCGGTTCTATCTTTAGACGCCTCTACTGTTCTGTCAGCAGCTCACTGTTATGACGGGTAAATACGAAATCACTACATCCTGCTGGGGCCAAATATTTGTACTGGCCCTTTTCTCGTTGTCCCGTCTTTGATATCACCCTTATGTGGTGGAAAAGAGCGTTAAACTCCGAAACACCCACCCCTACACACCCACGAAGCACTAGAAATACCAATAATAAGAATTGCCTGAATGATCCAAATGCTTGGCTCAAAGCGTTTCGAACTAAACACAACACGTACAGACAAGTGAATCACGCAACAACAACAACAACAGCACAACACCGCCACCACCACCACCACAACCACCAGTAACACCACTTCTACTAATGTTTGAAGAGCCAGTCGTCTTACCGAGGTATACGGTGACTCAGGCCTACACTCTTCTTGTGGCGAGTTCTTATATTGACTGCGGAAGAAGTCTCATTCACTCACAAAAAGACTCGTGAGCGCGTAGAAAAGTTACGGGCCTGAGTCACCTGTATACCTCGGTAAGACGACTGGCTCTTCAAACATTCACCACGTAACAAGTACTATTACTACTACTGCTGCTGAAGGAGACAATATTTTTCACCATTACTGCTACCACCACTGGTAATGACATGTTTCACCGCCTGCTGTTACTACTACTACAGGTACTGAGATTAACTTTTTCATTGCTACCGGCCACTACTTACTAATTCCCTCCCCCTCTGCTTCGGGAATGTTCAGTCCGCAAAATGTGAGAAGAAATGCAAGTTCTAAATTCCGAAACTTAAATTTCTGAGCTGTTCTTCGCACCACGTGATTGTAATAGTGTTCATGTCCAGTGTCAGTGTGAGAAAATGCGTTGTGGTTCACCGTGAGCGTGCGTGTTGGAGTCAGTTTCGCGGCGCTTTGAGCCGATTCGAGGAATTGGGTAAAGTGCCCATACAATACTCAGTTATTAATTATTATTATTATTACTACTACTACTACTACTGCTGCTGCTGCTCCTGCTGCTGCTGCTGCTGCTAACGATTTTTTTTCGAACAGAAAAGAAAACTGGAACTGGAACGTGACAGCTGGAAATGGAACGCAGACACAGTCTGTCAGTGAAATACGCCTGCATGCTAACTACTCGGGTGAACGTAAGTTTCCAGTTCCGTAAGCGATGTACACGTGTCACATAAAGACAAAGGCCATCATTTTGCAGCTCAGGGTGTTGCATGTAAAAATTAATGTTCATAGCTTGTGAACTTGCTGAGATTAAGGGTGGGTGGGTTGGTAATCCTCGATCAGTAACTACACACACATTTTACGGTCACGTTAGTTAGTTAGTTAGTTAGTTAGTTAGGGCTTTACGCCGCGCAAATACAGTCATGATGATATGCATTTCTGTTAGGCACAGTGTATAGTTACAGAAGAGTTACTTGCAGTACTGTTTGGTTGAAAAATTGGGGAAGAGGGGAGGATAATCTATTTTTAGTTTGTCAGTTGTTGGACAGCTATAGTCCTTAGAAAGTTTGATTCCATCTTATGTTCATTTTTCTTCAGCTGATTATACAAACGACATCGCCATTTTGAAGCTGGCACAACCACTGCAGATCCAGACAGGAATTGTCGAGGTGGTCCAGCTGAACAGTGACGCCTCCTGCCCTGCTGACGGCGCCACTTGCACTGTGGCCGGATGGGGAGCCACATCTGAAAGTAAAATTATTATTATTATTATTATTATTATATTACTATATTGTTGTAGGTGATGGTGGTGGTGGTGGTGGTGGTGGTGTTGTTGGGTGAATCCAAAATATGTTTTGCCAGGATCAGTACTCTAAGATCCTAACTGACCCTACGTCCCTTCCTCCCTCAGGTCCAGCTAACACGGGCGACTAAAATCCCTAAAGTTTACGTCTTTCCTAGGCTGACTGACGTGGTCGATAATGGTCACCGAAGTCTCCTGTAGTTGTCGACCTCTGTCGGCGGTGGTCGCAGAATGCCATATTTGTATATGACTCTATAAAGCGACATTTAAGACAATTTGCGACAGTCGACGTGTTCGGCGGATCCCGGCGACATACAATTTCAAGGATCCAGGAGGTGCTTTCTTCTCTCGTTTACCTGGGCATTAAATCTGTGAAACTGAGTTTATCTTCTTTTTTTTTTCCAGATGGTGAATCTTCGGACATCCCTCTCAAAGTTGACGTGACTGTCGTGAATTCCAACACGTGCGACCAGGCCTACGGCGAGATTGGCCCGGAAAAGTTGTGCGCTGCGGACAGTGGTAAAGACTCTTGTCAAGTAAGTACAGTTTACAACAGAAATGAAGACTTTTTTTAATAAATGTATTCCAACCCAGTTGTAAAGCAGAAATATAAACGTAGTTTATTATGAATTTATTCCAGTTCAGTTGTACAGCAGAAATACACACGTAGTTTTATTATGTTTACATTCCAACCCAGTTGTAAAGCAGAAACATAAACGTAGTTTAGTGTGAAATTATTCCAACCCAGTTGTATTCAGTATAGCAGAAATAAACATGTAGTTTTATCATGCATATTTTCCAGTCCATTTGTACAACATGAATAAACACGTAGTGTTATCAGCCTGATCACATTCTTTCTGTTACTTTCTTCAATGTGTGTCACTAATGAGCACAACTTTGGCAAACTTTCTTGCCGCACACTACGATAACGATAACGATCCTTTATTTTACAACGGAAGAAGTTATAGGCATGCAAAGACCATTTTTAAATTTGCCGTTTCTACACTACCGTAAGAAAGAAAATTCAACAGAAGAATATGAAGAGAAGCTTAATGATAATAAAAAAGAAAAAATACATAAGAACAAGAAATCGCACAGATACACACACACACACACACACACATAAACACACGCACACACACATAATATGCGCGCGCTCGTGCGGCAAGCATAATTATACACCAAATCATGATGTCAGTTATGATGTCCATACTACAAAGAGGGAAGCGTGTGTATTTCGATATCACTAAAACCTGGAAAGAAAGCAGTCCGTTGACGTCATTTGAGGAAACAGACCATTACGTCAGTCTCTTTCCTCTTGAGGATCACCCATCTGTTCTAAACTGACGTCATGGATGTACTGTGTTTTGCCAATACACGGCAAAGTAAAGGGGCGGGGCTTTAGCCTCGGGGCTTGCCGAGTGGAGTCGTCTGTTGCAATAGATGTGTTGTATTTTACTCTTGCTATGACGCTCTCTTGGTGCACTCGCAGAGAAGACACGGGATACAATAGAACACAACTCCAACACTTTATTAACAGAAGGTGTGCGGAGAACAAATTCATGAAAGAAGAAGAAGAACCCAGAACTAAGTGCAGGGCTGCTTATTTACTAAACAGGTCAGATCTAGAACATTCCTCAACTTACTGGCAAGAACGAAATCTTTCCAAGGTGACGTACTCTACTGAAGTTACTGCACCAGCATGTTCTGGAAATTTCCATTGAAATGCAGTGGCTTTTCGCGATCTCTACAACACGATGTTTACTTGTCTGCTTCTGCAGGGTGACTCCGGTGGTCCGTTCGCCTGCCAGTGTGGTGGATCCCTGAAACAAGTGGGCATCGTCTCCTATGGAAGAGGATGTGCACGTCCCGGTTACCCAGGCGTATACGCCCGCGTGTCCTGCTACACTAACTGGATCCAACAGAACCGTAACTAAGGTCTGAAATCTGCATGTACTTCTTCAAACGTACTCGACGAATTTGATTGGACAGACCATGTGTAATACGATTGTTTATCTGCAACTCTCATGAGAGAAGCATTTCGATTGGTGGATGATGAAGTACCACAGACCAATGTGTTATACGATTCTTTGTAACTCTAATGAGAGAGGATATTCGATTGGTCGATGAAGTACTGACAGAGTGGTCACATGTCTGTACACTGCTGTTCTTTCGTGCACCAATAAAGTTTCCTGCATCGCAATTTGTCATTGGTTTTTTGTATCATTACTTTCTAACTTTTACGATTCCACAGCAAAAGAATGTAAATACTACTGACTTGCGGAAGTTGGTCAGTGATTCTTTGTGGATCAAACCTGAGCACATATGCAAATGGAGATTGGTTGATTGATGTGTTGGTTGAGTCGCTGGATGGGCGTTTACATCACAGTCATAGCGGGGGTTTTTTGGGGGTGGGTTTTTTCTTTTTTTTTTTTTTTTTTTTTTGCCAGCACGTAAGCATAGCGTCAGAAATGGAGAAACCAGAAAAAAAAGGTTTTCCCATACGACAGTGATGGTGAAATATACCGATGCCAATGCCAATACTCATACCGTAGATCAACAAGGGTGGGTGGGTGTTTGGGGGTTTAACGTCCTTTTCCACAACACGCGGGTTATATCAAAGACGGGGTAACGATGAAAAAGCCAGCACAAATATTTGGCCCCAGCCGGGATACGAACTCACAACCCGAGCATTAGAAGTCCAACGCTCTACCAATCCGCCACCCCGGCTCCCCGTAGATCAACAAACTCAATATCCTTTACTAATCATCATCATCATCATCATTGTCTGTTTATGAAACAACAAATCTTCGTCTCGTTTCATATTATAAAATAAAGTAAGAAGTGGAAGTGGGTGGATCCGTGTGCTATATCAAATCATCATCATCATCATCGTCGTCGTCGTCGTGGTCGTCACCATCACCATCGTCGTCGTCGTCATCTTCATCATCGCTGTTATTAAGAAATCACAGGAGAGGTTGTGCACTAAGATTTTTCGACGTCTTGCCCTTCATCACCACGACCACCATCACTCATCGATCGTCGTCATCATCATCATCGTCGTCGTCGTCGTCGCCGTTATTAAGAAGTCACAGTAGAGGCTGTGCACCAAGCTTCTTCGACGTCTCATCCAAACACTTTTCACGGCTGACAGATTTTCTAATCGCACAAACACTTTCCAACAAAGACAAATAAACCGTTTTTGATATGCCTGAACCAGTACATGCAAAATCTTTGCAACAGAAACATTGACAATTCTCATTCGCTTGTCTTTTTTTTTCTCTCTCTCTCTCTCTCGGTAATCCGCCTGGCTGGCCGCGGAACTAATATTGCTGATTTTTGCTGGGAATCGGCGAACAGTTATTAAATTTGAGCGAAGAGAACAGACCTTTTTCAACCAGATCTGTGTTTTGTATTTAAGGGGAAACAACCAGCGTGCGAGAGAGAGTGATTATTACATTAGAGAAAAAGAAGTCTTCTGGCTAAAAATAGACATGATCGATGAAGAAAGGGGAAGAAAGCGGGGAGCGTTATGTTATTGGAAGCAGTCCCTCTGGGGGTTTGTTTGTATCAGTAGAGGACATCCTTAGAGGACAAGCCCGTGTGTGTGTGTGTGTGTGTGTGTGTGTGTGTGTGTGTGTGTGTGTGTGTGTGTGTGTGTTCGTTTGCTTATGCTTGTGTGTGTGTGGGGGGGGGGGGAGGGGGGGGGTGGCTTGTGTTTGTGTGTGTGTGTGTGTGTGTGTGTGTGTGTGTCTGTCTGTCTGTCCGAGGCTGTCTGCCCAGCCCAACACTGATGAAGGCTGCATCACGCTGAGAATTACAGAAAATCACAGCAGCCTCTTTTTTCACTCAAAACTACCGTCCGTGTCAGTGTTTTTGGTTGTTTGTTTGTTGTTGTTTGTTTGTTTTTTTTTGTTTTGGGGTTTTGTTGTTGTTGTTGACGTTGTTTTTTTCTCCCTGCTTGTTGTTGTTGTTGTAAGTTTGTATTTAATGGGACAGTAAGATCGTTTATACTTTCATTTAACTCACATTTAAGTTAGTGAATCTTAGAAGATTTCAATTTTTAAAGTTACTATGATTAAGTAAATTTAGTTTGTGGTAATTTTAATTGTACTTACCCCTTTGTTCTGTTCTACTAGAGAGCCTGAAGACAATTTTCTAAAGTTAATTGTATTGTATTGTATTGTATTGTATTGTATTGTATTGTATTGTATTGTATTTGGCTAAACAAGCATTCACACCGGATTCTACATTGTAACGGACTTCTCATATTCGTTGCTGTTTTACTACACCTGACCAAAACCTAAATGCCTTTCTGATACAACATATCGGCTGACAGATCTGACGTTTTGACTTCACAGGCTCGGATCTATAAATAAACACAAAGATCGACCACCACACCGAACAGAAACCATTCATCACCGGTTACGTCCCTTGCCTTGACCACCTGCCGTTTATAAAGGCTCAGTTATAGGGGCCTGGTGAGCATGGCTGAGCTGATGCGATGGGTGTGGTGCCGGCCGACATACTAATGGACACATCGAAGACACGAGCCCAGCTTAACCACAATGACAGGTCACAGAATACAACTTTTTGCTGCTCACTGGCTCCTACGAATATGGGGGCACCACAAGTCTTTGAAAACGATTTTGAAAACAAAAACACACAATGGTTCCCAGAAGCAACACATGTCCGCAAGCTGCATGCCAAAAAAATTAAGCCTGGACAGCGTAATTTTCATACTCTGCCGGTGTGGCGTCCTTCCCGACCACGTAAACAAAACTGTGCACTCTGTTATTCATGCCCCGGCACATGCCCAAGGATATGGTAAAAAAATAGGTCACCCCTCAAGTCAACGCTCCCATTTTTTCGACACATCAAACATCCCTCCAAAAATCTGGGGTCAAATGCTCTTTTAGCAAACTCACAAAAACACAGGGAAAAGGGAAAAAGTCATTTTAATAGTTACTCCCTTGCCTGCCTCATTTGAATTATGTTCTGTGACCTGTAGCCAATGAAGCTACAAAGAGATCCGCGCATGCGTAGTGGAGAATCAGCGTCCCGGAAGACATGTTTGGGATCCTTGTCGCTCAACTCATTGGTTTCGCGGTGGTGCGTGGGTGACGGTCTGTAGCCGGTGTGGTTGTCAGTGGCGTAATTAGTTCCCTTGATTTGTGCTGCTGACCACACGGTGTTGTTGTTGCTGTTGTTGTTCGAAAAAATCGTTTGAAATTACTTAAAACTTCAGTTCAGGCAAAAAAACATATACTGTATTTATCAGCCGGATTAGATTAGAAACAGAGATGTGCAAATTATAAATCACTTACTCATTGCCAAAATGGTAGGTAATAAGCAAGTTTAAATATGGTAATACATTTGTGCCTTGTTTGAATATGAGGTTGAACTTAAAAAACTTTGGTTCGTAGTTGTGAAATTGTCCACACATACTGTTCTAACATGAGCTGCTATTTAAATACATGCAAACTTACTCCCCCCCCCCCAACAAAAAACAAAAAACAAAAACAAAAAAACAAAAAACGCACATTTACATGAACAGACACCATAATTTTAAATACTGGAAAAAAGATTGTACATCCTTTAATCAATTGTCCACTACAAAAGCACACGGTCAACACTATTCTGTACGATGGATATCGGTTATTTAAAAAAAGAGCCGTTAACGAACCGTTAATCCTGATTTCGCATACAGGGCTAACCCCAAAGCCGAGTCAAGAACGTAGGATACCCGTGCGCGGTACGAAATGTGTTAATGAATGTCAATGTGAATTTGCCTTTGTAGTGGAAAAATATTAGCACAGTACACAAACAATATTCAACTGGACCATCACTTCATTCTCGTTGCGGGAGCCGGGATAGCCGAATGGTAGAGCGTTGGACTTTCAGTGCTCGTGTCGTGAGGTCGAACCCCGGCTGGGGCTAAATATTTAATCTGGCCTTTTCCTCGTTACCCCGTCTTTGATATCACCTAACTGTGGTGAAAAAGGAGTTAAACTCCTAAAACACCCACGAACCCACCCTCATTCGAGTTGGACCCTATTCTTCTGGGCCCGTGTGTAAAACTCGAGGTTAATTTCCCAGGGCTACGGGTCTAACCCAGACTAGGACAAAAGAAACCCCAAAACAAAATTTAATAAATAAAAAAGGAAGCGAATAAAGAAAGACAAAAATCTTTCTATAACGGCATAGGCACCTTGCTGGAATGGACCCGCTTCCTGATTTAAAACAAAAAACAACTGAAAATTTAACCCTCGAGCTAGTTTAGTTCGAGTTTAGACTCTAACCCGAGGCTAAACCCCTTAACCCCGACTCTGACATGCGGGCCCAGGTGCATTGCCCACTCTAGTCGACTTATAAACAAGTAGACAAAAACAGAGCAATGATCACTTCTAAATTTCTAATCTCAATTATATGTCACTAGGGTACGTTTGCCAAACAAGAGATTCGCCCACGCGGTTACATAAAAATGTCTGCGAAGTGTGCGATACACAGTCAATGCCTGACGTTATCTGCCTGTAGTTTTATGGCTACTTTGTGTTGTCATTCACGTGGGTTGTGTTTGCCAAGACTTGGCAGTATATAAACGATTGTTTTGATGACAGCATTTCGCATCACTCCATTAAGCGGTGAGAACAGCTGAACTTTCGGTAAGTAGCAGGTATAGCTCTCTCTCTCTCTCTCTCTCTCTCTCTCTCTTATATTTTGCTCCCTTTTTCCTTAGTAGATAGTCTCTGTAGTATTAGCAACGGCAAGTTTGCAAACTGGCAAATTTCTGGCAAAACTTTTACCGTTGATAAATAAAGTTCCATCATCATCATCATCATCATCATCTCTCTCTCTCTCTCTCTCTCTCTCTTCTCTCTCTCTCTCTCTGTGAAAACCATCTGAATTATATTTTCGAAATCCATTTCAGACCGGAATTATTAGATTACTCGATGCTTATTGTATTTTGAACTAATTTTGCACTATTATCAAACATTGTAAGATATGAACATCACTGAATAATATTAGCTACTTTGAATCTTAGGATATTGCCTTTTGTTACATACGGTTCTAGTCGTTTGACTTTCCAGCATTGTTGTTACTGTGACAGTTTTAATTAGTTTCAATATACGTAGCTGTTTTGGGGAGATTTTTTATGTTTCTTTGATTCTTTGTTTCAGTCAAGGCTAAAGCAAATACCATGGGCTTTGTCTACATCTACCTCGTCGTCTCTCTTGCTTTCTCAGTTTGTAAGTATGTAACGAATGAGCTAGGGTTTCACGAGACATAAAAGAATCTCAGTAAAGAATATTCTGGCTTTCCACTGATAACCTTTTAAAAAAAAAAAACCGGCGGAATCTTTCCTTAGATGCCACTTGTGGTTATAGCCGGCACTTGGACTGTTAAATGACTGATGTTCTTCAACGTTGCACATTCAGTTATTCTAAGAGAGAAAGAGAGAGAGAGAGAGTGTGTGTGTGTGTGTGTGTGTGTGTGTGTGTGTGTGTGTCTGTCTGTGTCTGTGTCTGTCTGTCTGTCTGTTATTCTGTTTTTAGTTGTTGTTGTTGTTTTTTTTTAACAAGCAAACAAAAAAACAGTGATACGAGTACATCTGTCGAGAACATACACTGATACATGTACATCTCTGAAAAAAAAAATGCATGCAATGTGCTTCGATTTGATTCTGCAGATGTGCAGGCAAATGCAGAGGGTGGAACGCGCATACAGACGCCGGAACTTGTTGCGCGTGTAAGTGTATTCATGTCTTTATGAATGTTTCTTTTATTGCTGCTTCACGTTTTTCTATTCATTAAAGATTTACTAAATTGAATTGAAATAGGAGGCAGGGAATAAGCAAAGACACCAAAACCGATGGATTTAGTGGTCAGACCACGGTTAATCGTGGACGATTTAAAGGTTTGAGGCATGGATTTTGCAGGTCCGAAAGACTGCCTTAGGTCGATCTGGAACTCATGTTTTACTGGTAGCGTGCTGGATTCGTAACTGGTAGGCCGTGAGTTCGAATCCAGGATAAAAGTTCTGGCGAGTGTGTGTGTGTGTGTGTGTGTGTGTGTGTGTGTGTGTGTGTGTGTGTGTGTGTGTGTGTGCTTTCAACGGCGTTGTTGTCATCCATTCAAGCTGTATCTATACTTTCAGGGTGGTAGAATTGTAGGTGGAGTTCCAATGGCACCAAACGAATGGCCTTTTCTGGTACTGATAACAGGAGATGACGGTTATTACACCACCTTTTGCGGCGGTTCTATCTTAGACGCGTCTACTGTTCTGTCAGCAGCTCACTGTTATGACGGGTAAATACGAAATCACTACATCCTGCTGGGGCCAAATATTTGTACTGGCCCTTTTCTCGTTGTCCCGTCTTTGATATCACCCTTATGTGGTGGAAAAGAGCGTTAAACTCCGAAACACCCACCCCTACACACCCACGAAGCACTAGAAATACCAATAATAAGAATTGCCTGAATGATCCAAATGCTTGGCTCAAAGCGTTTCGAACTAAACACAACACGTACAGACAAGTGAATCACGCAACAACAACAACAACAGCACAACACCGCCACCACCACCACCACAACCACCAGTAACACCACTTCTACTAATGTTTGAAGAGCCAGTCGTCTTACCGAGGTATACGGTGACTCAGGCCTACACTCTTCTTGTGGCGAGTTCTTATATTGACTGCGGAAGAAGTCTCATTCACTCACAAAAAGACTCGTGAGCGCGTAGAAAAGTTACGGGCCTGAGTCACTGTATACCTCGGTAAGACGACGGGCTCTTCAAACATTCACAACGTAACAAGTACTATTACTACTACTGCTGCGGAAGGAGACAATATTTTTCACCATTACTGCTACCACCACTGGTAATGACATGTTTCACCGCTGCTGTTACTACCACTACAGGTACTGAGATTAACTTTTTCATTGCTACCGCCACTACTACTAATTCCCTCCCCCTCTGCTTCGGGAATGTTCAGTCCGCAAAATGTGAGAATAAATGCAGTTCTAAATTCCGAAACTTAAATTTCTGAGCTGTTCCTTCGCACCACGTGATTGTAATGTGTTCATGTCCAATGTCAGTGTGAGAAAATGCGTGTGGTTCACGTGAGCGTGCGTGTTGGGGTCAGTTCGCGGCGCTTTGAGCAGATTCAAGGAATTGGGTAAAGTGCCCATACAATACTCAGTTATTAATTATTATTATTATTACTACTACTACTACTACTGCTGCTGCTGCTCCTGCTGCTGCTGCTGCTGCTAACGATTTTTTTTCGAACAGAAAAGAAAACTGGAACTGGAACGTGACAGCTGGAAATGGAACGCAGACACAGTCTGTCAGTGAAATACGCCTGCATGCTAACTACTCGGGTGAACGTAAGTTTCCAGTTCCGTAAGCGATGTACACGTGTCACATAAAGACAAAGGCCATCATTTTGCAGCTCAGGGTGTTGCATGTAAAAATTAATGTTCATAGCTTGTGAACTTGCTGAGATTAAGGGTGGGTGGGTTGGTAATCCTCGATCAGTAACTACACACACATTTTACGGTCACGTTAGTTAGTTAGTTAGTTAGTTAGTTAGTTAGGGCTTTACGCCGCGCAAATACAGTCATGATGATATGCATTTCTGTTAGGCACAGTGTATAGTTACAGAACAGTTAATTGCAGTACTGTTTGGTTGAAAAATTGGGGAAGGGGGGGGGGGGAGGATAATCTATTTTTAGTTTGTCAGTTGTTGGACAGCTATAGTCCTTAGAAAGTTTGATTCCATCTTATGTTCATTTTTCTTCAGCTGATTATACAAACGACATCGCCATTTTGAAGCTGGCACAACCACTGCAGATCCAGACAGGAATTGTCGAGGTGGTCCAGCTGAACAGTGACGCCTCCTGCCCTGCTGACGGCGCCACTTGCACTGTGGCCGGATGGGGAGCCACATCTGAAAGTAAAATTATTATTATTATTATTATATTACTATATTGTTGTAGGTGATGGTGGTGGTGGTGGTGGTGGTGTTGGGTGAATCCAAAATATGTTTTGCCAGGATCAGTACTCTAAGATCCTAACTGACCCTACGTCCCTTCCTCCCTCAGGTCCAGCTAACACGGGCGACTAAAATCCCTAAAGTTTACGTCTTTCCTAGGCTGACTGACGTGGTCGATAATGGTCACCGAAGTCTCCTGTAGTTGTCGACCTCTGTCGGCGGTGGTCGCAGAATGCCATATTTGTATATGACTCTATAAAGCGACATTTAAGACAATTTGCGACAGTCGACGTGTTCGGCGGATCCCGGCGACATACAATTTAAAGGATCGTTCTTCTTTACCTGGGCATTAAATCTGTGAAACTGAGTTTATCTTCTTTTTTTTTTCCAGATGGTGAATCTTCGGACATCCCTCTCAAAGTTGACGTGACTGTCGTGAATTCCAACACGTGCGACCAGGCCTACGGCGAGATTGGCCCGGAAAAGTTGTGCGCTGCGGACAGTGGTAAAGACTCTTGTCAAGTAAGTACAGTTTACAACAGAAATGAAGACTTTTTTTAATAAATGTATTCCAACCCAGTTGTAAAGCAGAAATATAAACGTAGTTTATTATGAATTTATTCCAGTTCAGTTGTACAGCAGAAATACACACGTAGTTTTATTATGTTTACATTCCAACCCAGTTGTAAAGCAGAAACATAAACGTAGTTTAGTGTGAAATTATTCCAACCCAGTTGTATTCAGTATAGCAGAAATAAACATGTAGTTTTATCATGCATATTTTCCAGTCCATTTGTACAACATGAATAAACACGTAGTGTTATCAGCCTGATCACATTCTTTCTGTTACTTTCTTCAATGTGTGTCACTAATGAGCACAACTTTGGCAAACTTTCTTGCCGCACACTACGATGACGATAACGATAACGATAACGATAACGATCCTTTACTTTACAATGGAAGAAGTTATAGGCATGCAAAGACCATTTTTAAATTTGCCGTTTCTACACTACCGTAAGAAAGAAAATTCAACAGAAGAATATGAAGAGAAGCTTAATGATAATAAAAAAGAAAAAATACATAAGAACAAGAAATCGCACAGATACACACACACACACACACACACATAAACACACGCACACACACATAATATGCGCGACCTCGTGCGGCAAGCATAATTATACACCAAATCATGATGTCAGTTATGATGTCCATACTACAAAGAGGGAAGCGTGTGTATTTCGATATCACTAAAACCTGGAAAGAAAGCAGTCCGTTGACGTCATTTGAGGAAACAGACCATTACGTCAGTCTCTTTCCTCTTGAGGATCACCCATCTGTTCTAAACTGACGTCATGGATGTACTGTGTTTTGCCAATACACGGCAAAGTAAAGGGGCGGGGCTTTAGCCTCGGGGCTTGCCGAGTGGAGTCGTCTGTTGCAATAGATGTGTTGTATTTTACTCTTGCTATGACGCTCTCTTGGTGCACTCGCAGAGAAGACACGGGATACAATAGAACACAACTCCAACACTTTATTAACAGAAGGTGTGCGGAGAACAAATTCATGAAAGAAGAAGAAGAACCCAGAACTAAGTGCAGGGCTGCTTATTTACTAAACAGGTCAGATCTAGAACATTCCTCAACTTACTGGCAAGTTCGAAATCTTTCCAAGGTGACGTACTCTACTGAAGTTACTGCACCAGCATGTTCTGGAAATTTCCATCGAAATGCAGTGGCTTTTCGCGATCTCTACAACACGATGTTTACTTGTCTGCTTCTGCAGGGTGACTCCGGTGGTCCGTTCGCCTGCCAGTGTGGTGGATCCCTGAAACAAGTGGGCATCGTCTCCTATGGAAGAGGATGTGCACGTCCCGGTTACCCAGGCGTATACGCCCGCGTGTCCTGCTACACTAACTGGATCCAACAGAACCGTAACTAAGGTCTGAAATCTGCATGTACTTCTTCAAACGTACTCGACGAATTTGATTGGACAGACCATGTGTAATACGATTGTTTATCTGCAACTCTCATGAGAGAAGCATTTCGATTGGTGGATGATGAAGTACCACAGACCAATGTGTTATACGATTCTTTGTAACTCTAATGAGAGAGGATATTCGATTGGTCGATGAAGTACTGACAGAGTGGTCACATGTCTGTACACTGCTGTTCTTTCGTGCACCAATAAAGTTTCACGCATCGCAATTTGTCATTGGTTTTTGTATCATTACTTTCTAACTTTTACGATTCCACAGCAAAGGAATGTTAATACTACTGACTTGCGGCAGTTGGTCAGTGATTCTTTGTGGATCAAACCTGAGCACATATGCAAATGGAGATTGGTTGATTGATATGTTGGTTGGGTCGCTGGATGGGCGTTTACATCACAGTCATAGCTTTTCTTTTTTTTTCCAGCACGTAAGCATAGCGTCAGAAATGGAGAAACCAGAAAAAAAGGTTTTCCCATACGACAGTGATGGGGACATATACCGATGCTAATGTCAATACTAATACCGTAGATCAACAAAGGTGGGTGGGTGTTTGGGGGTTTTACGTCCTTTTCCACCACATACGGGTGATATCAAAGACGGGGTAACGATGAAAAAGCCAGCACAAATATTTGGCCCCAGCCGGGATACGAACTCACGACCCGAGCATTAGAAGTCCAACGCTCTACCCCGCCACCCCGGCTCCCCGTAGATCAACAAACTCAATATCCTTTACTAATCATCATCATCATCATCATCATCATCATTGTCTGGTTATGAAACAACAAATCTTCGTCTCGTTTCATATTATAAAATAAAGCAAGAAGTGAAAGTGGGTTGACCAAAACAGTGTGTAAACAAGAATGTTTACAATATACACACAATGCCACAAGTTTGTTCGATAGCAAATGCTAAGAAACCAACCAAGTTTCAGCTGAATGTTCCACACAACCCTAATGGGGGACATAATCACACCAATACCAAAGTACTATCACTATCAATACCTGTAGTAGGCAAATCACAGATCTACAAACTCAGTCTCATATGCACCTGATCCTGCGACGGGAAACATTAGAAAGGATTTTCTTCTTCCAGAAACTCCCTAAAAACTCCGCAAGCACTCAGTTAGGGTGGATCCGTGTGCTATATCAAGTCATCATCATCATCATGTTCATCATCATCGTCGTCGTCGTCGTTGTCGTCGTCGTCATCTTCATCATCGCTGTTATTAAGAAATCACAGGAGAGGTTGTGCACTAAGATTTTTCGACGTCTTGCCCTTCGTCACCACGACCACCATCACCCATCGATCTTCGTCGTCGTCGTCATCATCATCATCATCATCATCGCCGTTATTATGAAGTCACAGTAGAGGCTGTGCACCAAGCTTCTTCGACGTCTCATCCAAACACTTTTCACGGCTGACAGATTTTCTAATCGCACAAACACTTTCCAACAAAGACAAATAAACCGTTTTTTAATATGCCTGAACCAGTACATGCAAAATCTTTGCAACAGAAACATTGACAATTCTCATTCGCTTGTCTTTTTTTCCTCTCTCGTTAATCCGCCTGGCTGGCCGCGGAACTAATATTGCTGATTTTTGCTGGGAATCGGCGAACAGTTATTAAATTTGAGCGAAGAGAACAGACCTTTTTCAACCAGATCTGTGTTTTGTATTTAAGGGGAAACAACCAGCGTGCGAGAGAGAGTGATTATTAATATTAGAAAAAAAGAAGTTCTCTGGCTAAAAATAGACATGATCGATGAAGAAAGGGGAAGAAAGCGGGGAGCGTTATGTTATTGGAAGCAGTCCCTCTGGGGGTTTGTTTGTATCAGTAGAGGACATCCTTAGAGGACAAGCCCGTGTGTGTGTGTGTTCGTTTGCTTGTATTTGCTTGTGCTTGTGTGTGTGTATGGGGAGGAGGGTGGGTGGCTTGTGCTTGTGTGTGTGTGTGTGTTCGTTTGCTTGTATTTGCTTGTGCTTGTGTGTGTGTATGGGGAGGATGGTGGGTGGCTTGTGCTTGTGCTTGTGTGTGTGTTCGTTTGCTTGTATTTGCTTGTGCTTGTGTGTGTGTATGGGGAGGAGGGTGGGTGGCTTGTGTGTGTGTGTGTGTGTGTGTGTGTGTGTGTGTGTGAGAGAGAGAGAGAGAGAAAGAGAGAGAGACTTGGCAAAATGCATGGGCCCGAAAAGAGACACGACAAACGCTACACACACACACACACACACACACACACACAAAGCAATTACGTCAAGTACAATTATTCAAAAAAATCACTTCTTTTTTTTTTTGCTGCCACAACTCTTTGCCAGCTCCAGTGGTGTTCCTCCCAGGTAATGGGTGAAATCCACGGAGGGCTCGGAAGCTGGGACAATTTTTATTATGCATGATGATGGAGATGAGGATGATGGTATGGAGATCCGTGTGGTTTGGGACTGCGAGACAGGGCCGCATTCCTCGCTTCCTGTCATAAATATCCCGGCATTAACCAGGCCCGTGAACTACGGCACCTGCGGTGCCGGCCGTGTAATCATCCACATTATAAGACGTGTCATACCAAGGGAAGCACCCCCAAAGTCGCACCCGTGAAGTGGGTGAAACTCGGCTGTGTGGCAACAGCCTCCCCATTGGGTCCATAGCACACCCGCTCTGGGTAGGAGCCGACCTAGG
>JACVVK020000099.1:962500-982500 GCA_018292915.2 Batillaria attramentaria
AGCCTGTTTCGAGTTGTCTCCCTTGCCGCAACAAGCACGCCTTTTTCGTGGCAGAGCACAAAGTTTGAATGCGACAGTTTTTGCAGCTTCTCTCTCTCTCTCTCTCTCTCTCTCTCTCTCTTGTCGCAGGGGCTTCGAGTTATCGACGGACCCGGAACAGGGTTGGGTTTGCACGGCGAGGAACAGTAAAGTGACAAGATACAAGGTATTTTATTCCTGTACCTCCTTTTGGCCACTCTGTGTGTGTGTGTGTGTGTGTGTGTGTGTGTGTGTGTGTGTGTGTGTGTGTGAGGGAAAGTGTTAAATCTAGGCCTGTTCTCACACGGGACATCGCGGGATTAGTCAGTGTAATGAGTGATATTATCACGATCATTACCACACCGGTGACGCGGCTATCCCGATTCTGACCGGCTTGCGGCGTCTAAGCGCTAGCGTTGCTTGGCCGCACGCGACTTCTCTCAGAAAATCATCTGCGCTGTACTTGTGAAAGCTTGTCTCGATCTGAGGTTGGCCTGTCTTGTCGCAGAAGGTCTCTGTTCAACTCTTAAGTGGTTTTTGTGGTGCTACTTGCGCGTACACTCACGTTGGAAGCAATTTAGTCTCGTTTTCTGTAGAAAATTCACTTTCATTCGCGATAATATAAAATTACAGAAAGGAAAGTCACGTTTATGAAAACGTCCCAGTTTTATAATATGTCTTGCGGCCACACCTAGAAGATTAGTGCAATTTGTGGCTTAGATCGAGCGCAGTTCGAGAAAGAAAATTGGTAGTGAATATTTTGTGGCTATGAACCAGCACTCGCCCCGGCTAAGAACCAGCCTGTATCAAACAGACGGTTGGCCGGTTCTTAGCCGAGGATTTCGCACTGCTCTGATATTTTCGTAAATTGCGAAAACACTAAAGCATCCTACGTCACAACAATTGGCATGCAAGTCACAAAGACATCACGGATACGTGTCTGTTTTGAAACTACTGGAATTAACGTGGTATTTTTTGTCAGCTTCGTGTTAAACTGCAAAATAGCTCCCGAGTCTCATTGCAGTCGAACAAATATGACTCGTGTCCTTACATGAATAAAATTTTCGATATAAAATCGCTTTGGGTGGGAAGATGAAAGTCTTACTGATATGTGCATATAACAATATGATCAAATTCATTTCAGTTCTTAGCTTTCCTGGCAGCATTCTTGCACATCACCGCATGTGTGTCGCGCTTTTCCGGCCTAAAACAGTCACTGCGATCGACAGCCGGTTGGATTCGCGGCTTAGCCGCGTCACCGGTGTGATTACGCGGTGATCAGCACATGCACGCGACATTAGCATCCTCACCACGCGCGGCCTTTGAACTTTGATGCCACTCTGATGCATGTAATTATAGCGTTAACGCGATAACCCAGCAAAATATTGTGACGAAGCCGCAAATTCACGTGCTCTCGGGTTAGCACGGGTTAAGGGCAAACTGCGGGCTACCTCAGGGCTGAGGAAGAATTTTCGGATTCGTCGCTAACCTACTCGGTTCAGGAGATTGTGTTAGCAAGACACACAGTCGGTGTTTGAGGTTACTTCGTGTATATGTGCATGCGAAATTCAGTAGTAGTGTGTGTGTGTGTGTGTGTGTGTGTGTGTGTGTGTGTGTGTGTGTGTGTGTGTGTGTGTGTGTGTGTGTGTTTCTTTGTTTGGTTGGTTGGTTGGTTTAAACAAGTTTATTGCAAAACAGGTTGTAAAAACATGACGATTATTGAGCAAGGACAAGCACAGCGTATGGAAATGCTCAGGGTGGAAGGAATACATTGTGACAGAATGGCTGTGGCAGGCTAAATCGATTCGTGATTATGGTAAATCAGCACTACAGGAGAGAGAGAGAGAGAGAGAGAGAGAGAGAGAGAGAGAGAAAATGACGATGACGATAATTTTATTTTCCAACGAAAGAAGCTATAGGCATATTTTCAAACTTGCCGTTGCTACACTACCAGAGAGAGAGACAGACAGACAGACAGACAGACAGACAGAGGGGAGTATTGTCTAACTAAAAACATGCTGCGGGAGTTCAAGTTGTTTGTTTGTTTGTTGTTGTTGTTGTAGTTGTTGTTTGGTATGGGTTTTTATGTTGTTGCCCTTTGGCTCATTAAAAAACAACAACAACAAAAAACACATTAATATTAATCAGTGCATGTACCTGACTCTTTTTATAATTCTCCATCCCAACCATATTCAAAACAAAGATTATCATCTACTTCCCACAGTCATTATAAGAAAAGACACAGTTTAAAAGCTCAGCAAGGGAACGAACTCGAGACTCGGCAATCGGTTTGTTTTCCCCCCTTAGGGTTTTTTTGGGTTTTTTTTTTTAAGGGTGTGGTTTTTTGTTGTTGTTGTTGTTGTTTTTTTTTATTTGTTTTGTTTTTTTGTTGGTTGCTTTTTGTTTGTTTTAGGGTTGCTGTTGTTGTTGGTTTGTTCGGTTTTACGTTGCTGTTTGGTCCTGCTGCAGTCCCTTTTTTAAAACTTTCAGACAGAATACTTCGAGCGTGGTAACGCACTCACTAGATCGCTAGCACACAAGTTCTCTCTTGCAATCCTCAGAGATGTAAGACGGTTGAAATACCAAACTTAACAACCAATCAGTTAATCCCACCTTAGCGTTGACTGCCCCCCATTCCTAAACCTAGTGTGTTAGGTCTCTCCCTGTCGTCCATGCACTCTTGCTCTAAACCCCGCAATTCCCTTTCTTGGCCTACAGAGTTCATATCCGGTCGGTCAAGACCCTTCTTCCGGTCATGCGCCAAAAGTGTTCCTTGATAATTAGCGGAAGAATATCGGGTTTTCTCCTCAGAGGTGGGGCAAGTAGGCTCTTGGGCCAGTTCCTTCCGCTAGTGAAAGAGTGCGTCCTGACTGACGGCCGTCGCTACTGAGGGAAGGGAGCTCTCGTGGGGGGGACTATATCTTCTGCGGCGGAAGCGGCCCTCCCTATGTGCGCGGCGGTCTGAGCAATGCGCAAGGGAGAGAACCGGCATACGGCGGAGACAGATGACATCGCCAGTGAGAGGATGCTCGGTGGCTCTAGGGTATTGCCCATACTGACTTGTGTTGCGTTTGGCGGTGGGGACTATGTTTTTTTCGGTGGAAGCACTTCCTGCGGTCTGAGCAGTACGGAAAAGAGATATATATGTATAGCGGAGATAGATGACGCAGAGAGGAAGCACGATGGCTCAGGGTATCACTGACGAACTGACTTGTGTTGCGTCTGAGGGTAAGGACGGACTATCAGTATTTTTCGGTGGAAACACCCCTGTTGGTGCTATCATCTGTGCAATACGCAACTTGATGGGAGAGCATCGGTATACAGCGGAGAGAGACGGCATCCACGGGGAGACTGAGGATGCACGATGGCTCAGCGGTGTCAGCATATACGCTGTCTCTGGGTGGGGACTGTTTTCTACAGCGGAAGCGCCCCCTGTTGGCGCTGCGGTCTGAGCAATACGTGCAAGGATGAGAACCGGTATATAGCGGGGACAGGATGTAACAGTGAGAGGATGCGCGATGGCTCAAGGGTATCGCCAATACTCTGACGGCGAGTTGCGGGGTGGGGATTTTTTTTTTTCCGATGGAAGCATGCCCTGCTGGTGCTGTGGACTGAGCGACACGCAAGGGAGAAAACCGCTGTATATCGGAGAAAGATGACATGGGCTGTGGGGGGATACAAGATGGCTCAAGGGTATCAGCACTAAGCTGGCTTGCGATGATTTATGTCACGATTTCCTGCTGTGTGGTGTCTGGCACTGTAGGTCATTGTAACTACTGTTCGTGGTTTCTGAAAGGTAAATAGGTCGGACTGTCTTGTTAATTAACTAACCTTAAAATTAAGCTGATGAAGTCTGTCTGTCCGTCCGTCTCAGTGTCCGCCCTCTCTCTCTCTCTCTCTCTCTCTCTCTCTCTCTGAGTGTGTGTGTGTGTGTGTGTGTGTGTGTGTGTGTGTGTGTGTGTGTGTGTGTGTGTGTGTGTGTGTGTGTGTCTCTCTCTCTCTCTCTCTCTCTCTCTCTCTCTCTCTCTCTCTCACACACACACACACACACACACACACACACACACACACACACACACACACACACACACACACTGGCACACACACACACACACACACACACACACACACACACACACACACACACACACACCTGCACTCCAATCCGTATGTATACACACCTCACCAAACAAACATACATCACCATGCAAGCACACAAGCAAAAATATTAACTGGCTGTTTTCAAGCAAAGGGTAATGTTAAGTGCGTTTAAACACAGCGGCCATCAGAAGAGAAGAGAAATGTAAAGTATTTTGCGAGTACCTCCTAATGTCGCCGGCAAACTGAAGAATAGAATCCTTCAATAAAACTGGGCTGTGTCTGGGCACGTTCAAAAAAAAAAAAAAAAAAAAAAAACGCTGTGCACTGCATGCTCCGTCAGCGTCAATGACTGCGTTCAGAATTGCTGCTTTCGGTGATGGCGGTGTTCTCATGAGAAATTCTTGGATGTCACTTTAGCTGTCTGTTTCAGGCAAAACAAAGTAAAGCAAAGTATCCGGTGTCATATTTTATGTGGATTTTTTTTTTAACATTGTGGTGGCGCTTCAAGTCGATTTCTTTCTTCTTCTTCTTTTGTTTCTTTCTTTTTTGTCTTTTTTTCTTTCCTTTCTTTCCTTTTTTTCTTAACAATACATTAGTATATTAGTCACAGTACAATACACTACAAAACAGACTAATACGCGTACAACAGTACAGCGGTAAGCAGAACAGGGTGGAGTGGGTGGGTGTTTGGGAGTTTAACGTCCTTTTCCATCACATACAGGTGACATCAAAGACGGCGGGGCAACGGTGAAAAAGCCAGCACAAATATTTGGCCCCAGCCGGGATACGAACTCACGACCCGAGCATTAGAAGTTCGACGCTCTACAATTCGACCACCCCGGCTCCCCGTAAGCAGAACAGAACAGAGGTTGGAAAAAACATACAAATACCAGTAATAATATTGATAATAGTCAGGGGTTGGTGGGGTGGGATGGGTGTTTGGGAGTTTAACGTCCTATTCCACCACATATGGGTGACTTGTATATTTCGCAAAATAGTTAACGCTTGCATTTGTGCACTTTTCTCAGTGTTATTGTACACTTCGTGTGGTTTTATCCTATCCTTTGTACAGTTGTGTAACGGTTGTATATTCAGAGTATTCACGTTCGGTCTGATCGTCTGCATTTGATCCACACCCCAGAAGGGGCAACAGCAATAAACATTTTGATTATGACTTTGACTTTGATATCAAAGACGGGGCAACGAGATAAAGGCCCGCACAAAGATAATAGTCAGAATAATAGTACTGATAGTATTAATATTAGTAAAGGATTGGCACAGTATGCTTTAGTACTACTTCGAGTGGTATGCGGCAAACCTGCAGGCTTCATGCAAACATACATCAATACGATTATCTATACACAGTATATATTATAGGATCAATTCGATTTCTGCTTGTAATGGGGGAGCCGGGGTGGCCGAATGGTAGAGCGTTGGACTTCTAATGCTCGGGTCGTGAGTTCGTATCCCGGCTGGGGCCAAATACTTGTGCTGGCTTTTTTTTTTCAACCCCGTCTTTGATATCACCCGTATGTGGACGTTAAACCCCCAAACACCCACCCCACCCCCTATGCTTGTAATGTGCCTGAGATACTTTGTTTTGACAGAAACGATCGAATATCATTGCTTATATCCTCACTGAAACTTTTCATTTGAAGTGAACGGCTGCTCGTTTTCCAGTGAAATACATGGACGATACAAAAGCATGCGCACGTGGTGAGATGACGTCATAGTTTCACTCTCAACTTCGAATGACGTAGTTTCCTTCAACAGGAGAGCACTGGTTACCTTGTCTAAATCTTCAGCTGGATTCTCGTTCCGGGGTCATGTCAAGTCCGTGGCATCTTTGGGACAACGTAGTTGGTGACGAAACCTGCGGAGAATGACGTAATGCACAACGTTGACGTCACAAGATCGGACATATGGAGGAAAGAGTATCAACATTTCCGGCGCCGGTCAAAACGTGATATCCTGTCGGTGCCAGCAAGACTGGCGGAAAGCAGCTGGACATCGTCTTCGGGAAGTTTAAGAGACAAAGGGGTATAACTCTTGAAAGCCCGACCCCGATCCCGACCACCCCCTGCCCGCTATAGAATAAAACTGGTTAAAAAGAACAAGCCATTGCACACCGGTAGCAGCCATTTCAAGCCACTTCAATAATAATAATAATAATAATGAGTATTGTATTGGCGCTTAACCCAATTTCAAAGCGCAATTTCAATCGGCTCAAAGCGCCGCGAACTGAACCCAACACGCACGTCCACGTGAACCACATGCATTCTCTCACACACTGGACATGAGCACATTACAATCACGTGATGCGAAGGATCAGCTCAGGTATTTAAATTCGGAATTTAGAATTGCATTTATTTTCCAAATTTGCTGGGCTGAACATTTCCAAAGCAGAGGGGGAGGAAGCCGGAGTACCCGGAGAAAACCCCCGACGATCGGCCCGAATGAACGGTGCCACATACGAGAAGGAAAAAGTCTTCGCCCCCGAGTGGGACTCGGACCTCTAACCTCTCGCATTGGTGACAAGTCCCTTAACCACTAGACCACCGACCTCCCAAGCCTCTACTACGCAAAGCGTGGGCCTTCCGTCCCCGCTAGGCCCGGGACCGCTGCAGACTGCATAGTAGTGGCTTGAAGTGGCTCCTAATGGTCTGAACATTTCAAGTAAAATTTCGCGTTTTGCATGGGCGTTTCAGAGTTAAACGCAATAATCTTTTACAAACTTTGTTTACACACTCGCAGTGCTGATGTGGTTTGATGTGGTTGGTGAGTTGGTTTGAAGGATGGTTGGTTGGTTGGTGGCTGGTTGGTAACCACGATGGGCTGGAATGCAACACCAAGCAACATCGACTACTTGTCAAGAAACAGACAACACTTCTTTAGTCGATAAATCCAGACACTGCTTGTGATTTCTATGCATGCGGTTTCTCTTCTGAATAATTTGTTCTGACAAAAGAATAACGTGATGATCCCAGTCAGTCTCTCACATGCAGTTTCAGTGAAAATATTTTATTGCTGCAGTTTTTACCCGACGCGTAGCTGAAAATCAGGCGATTCATTTCATCTAGAAAACAGCAGAAATAATATTTACGAACTCGAAAGTTTTCGAAATTCGCCTTGTACAAACTCTCCCAGTTTTCACCTGGTCGTGTGCGTGTGTGTGTCTAAGGTTCTTTGGCCTGTTGAACTGACGAACTGCGAGCTACAGAGCGAAGAATGCACTATAGAAATATTGCACTGTGTAAATATTGACTGAGATGAATGCACTGACTATATACCGTGAGCCTCGTACCGGCACTACTGCATGGGGTTGGGTGGTGAGAAAAAGGAAACCTCTGTCTCTGTGTGTGTGTGTGTGTGTGTGTGTGTGTGTGTGTGTGTGTGTGTGTGTGTGTGTGTGTGTGTGTGTGTGTGTGTGTGTGTGTGAGAGAGAGAGAGAGAGAGAAAGAGAGGTCTACTCAACGTTATCATTCAAGAGGATACGATAACGCAAGACAGTAAATCTATTCTCCCTTCCCAAAAACCGATCACACGCACGCGCACGCAGACACAGAGAGAGAGAGAGAGAGAGAGAGAGAGGCCTACTCAACAGTAAGACCTATTCTTCTTTCCCCAAAACCCATCAGACGCGCACAGAGAGAGAGAGAGAGAGAGAGAGAGAGAGACAGACAGACAGACAGACAGACAGAACACAGACACACATACAGAGAGAGGAACTGGGGACCGAGCTATGTCACTGAACGGGGTGGGTGGGTGGGTGTTTGGGAGTTTAACGTCCTTTTCCACCACATACGGGTGATATCAAAGACGGGGCAACGATGAAAACGCCAGCACAAATATTTGGCCCCAGCTGGGATTCGAACTCACGACCCGAGCATTGTAAGTCCAACGCTCTACCATTCGGCCACCCTTGCTCCCTATATTACTGAACGGTTTCAAGAACCCGGATGTGACATCATTTAGTACGATGCAAATACTATATCAACAAGTTGTCCCGTAACTGATGACTTGTTACTGGTTAACTGGTTAACAAATCATGTTCAGTACAGAAACAAACACAAGAAACAAAACAGCGAACATACGGGCATTTTCTCAACGCAGACTGATTTCAGTTTCAGATGAACTGAATCCTTTCCTGTGCGTAAGTTCTTTGCATGGCCACACCATTCACGAACCATTAACCACAAAAGAAGAAAAATATATATACTTTCTCTAACAAAATCGTCTGCAGCCTTTACAAGCCTTAGGCTCATAAACTTTACGATTTTCCGCGACGTAACCAGGAAACCCGGGTGTTTCGTTTTCGGAGTCTGGTATTTTCGTCGGGACAACTGGGATAAAAGCAAGTTCAAATTAGATAAATACACAAGGTCTGTTCTTACGTCATAGTCGTTGACGTCACTTCCAGAGAGTGGAGAACAATAAAGAAGGGTGTGTGTGTGTGTGTGTGTGTGTGTGTGTGTGTGTGTGTGTGTGTGTGTGTGTGTGTGTGTGTGTGAGGTGATTTTGTCGTCTGCCCAAGACAGAGGTGGACAGCCGGGTGGCTCAATCCTCTGAGCGTCGGAATCAATACTGGAAAGTCTTGGGTTCGAATCCCACAGGGGTGCGACAATGTGTACAGACCCTTTCCAGTGCCCCCTTCATCCTCGCGGTGGAGAGATGACGTTAAACCTGAAAAACCCAACTCACCCAGCAACCGCCATAAAGGTATTCTCTAAAAGAGCAAAACAAAACAAACAAGAACAAGTTCGCGTTTCGAACTTTTACTCTTTTGAATTCACGGCTATAGAACCACTCCATTTCTGAAGTTTTCAAACATTGTACCAAGGGTGTGGCAAAGGCGTGTCCTGTAGAAGACGAACAAAATAAGAACAACTGCACTGAGTTAATTGGAAGTTTGTTTCGCAAGAGCAAGCAGCAAGACAAGCCAGGTAAATTGCAGCTGCCCTACGTGCGTAAAGAGCATGCATGCAGAAGAGAGCGACTGGTTAAATTGGAGATCAATTTTGTATGTTCTGTCGCAGAATTCTGCTGTGAATGTTGCGGTGGGGGAAAAAAAGGGGGGGGGGGGAATAGCGAAGTGCACGATTTACAAGGATCGTTGAAATGGTAAAGAAGGATTGCGCTCGTCGGGGTGTGTGTATGGTTATTCTTTGAAATGGTCAAATCGCCGCAGGGCTAGGGGGTGACTCAGTGAAAACCTGATGCTGCAGTACGATACATGCACATAACCCCCCCCCTCCCCCACTATAACATCAACCCCACCCGATCCTCGACCACACACACACACACACACACACACACGCACACACACACACACACACACACACACACACACACACACACACGCACACACGCACGCACGCACGCACGCACTCACGAACATTCACGCACGCGCGCGCGCACACACACACACACACACACACACACACACGCACGCACTGTGCGCCCCTCCCCCACCCCTCTCTCAACCCCAACACACCCTCATCCACCCGTTTTATTCAACTGGGCACGTTAGAAGCATCTAATCAACCCAGACAATGCCAAACCACACCCCGATACAGAAGTAGGTTGCACACAGACAGAAATGGATTTTTCTCTCTCCATCAGTTATTTGTGAAACGTCTTTATTTGCTTTGCCTGCTCTGCATAGCGAGGAAAATGATTTCCTCGTGTATTCGCTCTTTTCAACAGTGCGTCATGTCGATATTCTGGTGACGACGACCGCGGGATGGATAGTATCCTCTAGAGCTCAGCGGTAAGTACAAAGACTATCGAGGGATCGATAGCATCTTCTAGAGCTCGGCCGTATTCGCTCTTTTCAACAGTGCGTCATGTCGATATTCTGGTGACGACGACCGCGGGATGGATAGTATCCTCTAGAGCTCAGCGGTAAGTACAAAGACTGTCGAGGGATGGATAGCATCTTCTAGAGCTCAGTGGTATTCGCCCTTTTCAACAGTGCGTCATGCCGATATTCTGGTGATGACGATCGCGGGATGGATAGTATCCTCTAGAGCTCAACGGTAAGTATAATGACTATCGAGAGATGGAGACTATCCTCTACAGCTCAGAGGGAAATGTCATGACCTTCGCGGAGTGTTTAGTATCCTCCAGAGCTCAGCGGTATATGTCTAAAATTGGAATTTCTTCTTTTTCTCGTTGTTGTTGTGTTAGTTATTGTACAGATGTTTGCGTGAAGTTAATGTCTGTCAAGTTAAGTTTGCGAGTACGTCCGTGCTGGAACTGTCTTTAACCATCGAAAGCTTGTTGTTGTTGTTGTTGTTGTTGTTGTTGTTGTTGTTGTTGTTGTTGTTTTTTTGATTTTAGCAGAATAAGATATAGAATGTTGTGTTGGATTTTGTCTTTATGAGTCACAAGAAACGTGTGCTTTACAGAACTCTCTCTCTCTCTCTCTCACACACACACACACACACACACACACACACACACACACACACACACACACACACACACACACACACACACACACACATTTCCAGACGGAAACCAAGTGCCGGTGTTATACATTTTCAGAACCCTATATAAACCTTCAGTCGGCTTTAAACGTAACGCTTACTTAATCTGTTTCAAAGACCGTCTTGATGCTTTGTAGCTTCCCAACTCAGTGTCGTTCCGAAACGCTCATTTGTTATGTCCACACATGCCATAGGGTGTAGGCGGATGGGGGGTGGGGTAGGGGTCGGGAGGTGGATGGTAAGTTTGAAGGAGGGATTGGGGTGGGGGACGGGTGGGGGGGGGCGGCACAACCGTTTCAAGTGCATTAAAAGCAGAGAGCATGTGTCTACGCGTAAATACACGCTCTCTGTTAAGAGCGAGTGAGCGTTGAAGGATCTTTGTACTTTGTTTTTCCCCCAGCATCCCCGAGAATCTCGCTGTCGTGCGCAAAACTGGAACTAACGCACATATCAAAGATCCCAAGAAAACAGAGGCTGAGCTGCAATAGTTATACAATTCCACTGAGGCCAAACCCCCGCCCCTTTACACTGACGTGTATTGGCAAAACACAGTACGTCCATGACGTCATTGTATGGGAAAAGGGGTGATATCAAGATGACAGAGACTGACGTAATGGTCTTTTTCCTCAAATGCCGTCAGCGGACTTACTGCTGTCTTTCCTTGTTTCAGTACTATCAAACTACACGTGCTTCCCTCGTTGTAGTGTCTGCCAGACCATGCCAAGTGTTGTGCTCATTATGCTGCGGGACGCGATTGGCTGAATTCTGAGGGCTGGACCATTTTGATTAACAGGAGTGGGATCGCCCATTGATCTGTCGGGGAGCCGGGGTGGCCGAATGGTAGAGCGTTGGACTCTCAATGCTCGGGTCGTGAGTTCGTATTGTATCCCGGCTGGGGCCAAATACTTGTGCTGGCCTTTTCATCGTTGCCCCGTCTTTGATATCACCCATATGTGGTGGAAAAGGACGTTACACCCCCAAACACCCACCCACCCATTGATCTGTCGGTATTTCACTTCAAAACTCTCTACTGGAACGGATGCAGACTCTCTTTCTTTCATTTTTTTTTCTTTTTCTTTTTGTTTTGTTTTCTTTTCTTTTGTTTTCTTTCGTTTTTGGTTGTTTTTTTGTTTTTGTTTTTTTTGCGGGGGGGGGGGGGGGGGGGGGTCGTTTTGCTTACTATCACTAAATACGGGTAACACTTTGATTTTAATTTTGATTACAAATGTTGAATAAATTTGTCGTAAGGCAGAAGAGTTTACATTTAAAGTAGGAGATTCAAAGTGCGAACAAAGTGTCTGAATATTCAATATAGCCTACGGTGTTACTCTGATGTCGAGTGTCCACTGACAAGAACAAAGCAGAAAGCAGTGTGATGACAAATAATCAAACGACCTCAGTCCCGCCATGCTCTTATTGACGTCAAACTAAAACACGGTATTTCGATATCAAGAGTTCTTCAAAGTCGCCATACGATATTCCAACACACGCACGCGCGCGCGCACACACACACACACACACACACACACACACACACACACACACACACACACACACACACACACACACATCTATAAAGAGAGAGAGAGAGAGAGAGAGAGAGAGAGAGAGAGAGGGAGAGAGAGAGAGAGAGAGAGACAGAGAGAGACAGACAGACAGACAGACAGACAGACAGAGGCCACGAGGCCTTGCTCCCGTCATTATGAATTTTTTAAATAAAATGAAATAACCTCAGTCTCGCCGTCATCTCACTTAAACGAGATTTCACCGAGACGAGTAACACTCTTTGACATTTCGAAATCAGACATTATTACATGACGCTGCACGACAGTCCAGCACGTATATATAGGCCACAAGACTTCCCTTCTTTATCGATTCCAGAGCAAGTCCATTAAGCCCGCCCCACCGACCGCCTGCATCAAACACGAGTTTCTTTGACATTTTAAACACTCGCAGATCAAAGCAATCAAAAGTCCCTTCTTGGGCCGAGCTGCTAACGCCGACTTGACGTCATTCCACTTGCTAGTCAAATCTTTGAAGATGCCGCGTTAGAATACTGTGGTACATGTTCTGCTGTATATGATAATTATCTTTTATACATAACAAGATTTTTTTTTTTTTATCTTACTGTCCCATGTACCGGTTTGTCTCTTAGCCACATCCCTCCGCCAAAGGCACTACTTTTCTCAGTGCTCGCATGTGCGGAGACGTCCAGCAAGTTTCTGCACGTATGATTTGTTTCAACTTTCGGGAAATTGGGGCTGCCTCCCCCGTCGGAAGCGCGTCGTCGCGGTGCAGCGTCACCCAATACCTATCCTATATTTTTTAGAATTATGGTTTCTTTTCACGCTTGGCCTCTGATCACGGCTCGATATGTGACGCGTTCGTGAAAACTCCTAAAGCCCCAAAGAAAGACCCTGGACAGAACTGAAGTGCAAAAAAAAAAAATCTTGCTGTCTAGACCAGCGAGGACCAGCCATGCCATGACGGCCGTTTAAGGCGATGGCTTCGCTAAGCCCTGAGCAGAACTGAAGTGCGAAAAGAAACCTTGCTCCTTAAACCAGAAAGGAGCCAAGACTTTTGATAACTACACTGTCTCTGCGTCGTTTTGGAAAAAAAGCGGGGCGTACTTTTGATGGGCTCCCGGTCATGCCATATTGAAAGCAAGGGCTCGATTAGTTATGGCTAACCAATGAGTGATCGGGAAAGTCACAACCTCGATTACAGGAGAGGGGTACCGTGACTAGGGCTCGATAAGCCTTGGGCAGAACTAAAAAAAAAACAAAAAAAACTTGCTTTCTAAACCAGAATGGAGCAGCCACGAAAATCAGGAGCTTCGGCGTGACGCCAGTAGAAAAAGGTTCGTTAAACCTTGGGCAGAACTGAATTGCGAAAAGAAGCTTTGCTCCCCACAGCAGCCACACGGTGGTGTCACTCGAAGCGATGGCTTCCTTAGTTCGGGTATCCCATGAGTGATCGGGGAAGTCACATCCTGGGTTAGGGATCCAAGCGAACAACTTTTTGGTGGCTACATCTTTTGCGTGGTGGCTAAGCACAGGAAAAACGTCAGGCTAATGGAAGAAAAATGGCAGCGTGCCTAAGATGTACGATGATGTTTACTAGCTGAGCTTGATTGAAGTTAGAATGGGATCCCCTATGGCGCACGGCGAACCTCACCTCGCAGTGTTAGCGCTGGACATTTTCCACTGAGACACGCACGCACTGTAGTTTGTAGGGGTAAACTGTATATTTTCAGGAGAGTTACTCATCGTCAGTTGTGTCCTATAATTATATAAATATTGGTCCAGCCACCACAGAGATATTAATGTGTTGATTTTTTTCCCTATGGTTGGATCCATGACCCTCGATTACGGGAGAGGGACATCATGACTAGGGCTTCCCAGACCCAGAGCATAGACTCCAGCGCGAAAAGATTCTTCGATTTCAAGGACCAGAAAAAGACTAAGTCTACTGGCCATTGCATTGTTTCCAGGCCGTTTTCCGAAATGAAAATGAGGAGGAGAGATCTTACACCAATCAAGCGAGAGCACGCTAGCAGTGTTCCCGAATACGCACTGGTGTGCGTATTTATACGCACGAAGTTCTTAAATTGACGCACAAGTTTGAGAACAGTGCGTCACGGGGGACGCACGTTTTTTTGGTCTCGCCGTGACAAACAGTCTTTTTCTTTTTTTTTTTTTCCAACACTCCTCCGGAAACCCGATAAACAAAAAGTGATCTGTAACTAGTAGCGGACACTTGCAGCATCGCATTTCCACTGAGCCACTGATTTTTTTTTATACCAAAAGACCCTGGACCCTCAAACTTTACAAAAAGGACCCTCAAACATATGGATTTTTTTTTATACCAAAAGATCATGGACCCTCAAACTTTACAAAAAGGACCCTAAAAAATATAGAGAGAGGGTCCAACAAAGGCCTCTCGTATTTTCGAATTACAGGGAACACTGGCTAGGCCCTGGGCAGAACTGAAGTGCAAACAAAAAACAAAAAAAAAACGCCCTTGCTCTCTAGACCAGAAAGGAGCAGTCATGGAGACGCAGGGCCTGAGGATGATGTGGGGAAGGCACGCGAAGTTTTGTCAGCAGCGGTCCATGGGGCTGATTGGGAGAGGATGAATGTTTCATGCGGCACGGATCTTTCTCGGCCAGCTTTCCGTTGCTAGGTGTTGTCAATCATTCATGATGTGCTTTTTTTTTTTTTTTTTGGGGGGGGGGGGGTGGAGGTGGACCGGTCGTGGCGGATGCCTATTGGGTTTGTCTTATGTATGTCACCTGATGAGATGAAGAGCGAAAGAAAATGGGAAAGGGTCCTTTTTTCTTTCTTTTGTTTGTTTGTTGTTTGTGTGTGTGTGTGTGTGTGTGTGTGTGTGTGTGTGTGTGTGTGTGTGTGTGTGTGTGTGTGTGTGTGTGTGTGTGTGCGCGCGCGCATCAGTGTGTGTGTGTGTGTGTGTGTGTGTGTGTGTGTGTGTATGTGTGCGTGTGCGCGCGTCAGTGTGTTTGTGTGTGTGTATGTGTGGGGGGGGGGCAAATTGATCTTAACAAATTTACAAAATAATTATGATAATTTCACAACTGACACCGGAATTCGCAAGGTGGCGGTTTTGTTTTGTTTTGTTTTGTTTTTTCCGACGAGTGCAAGAGAGAAGATGGGAGTTATCCCCCTTAACATACCGATATCTCCATCCTCCGACCGCCCCCCACCCCATCCCCCACCCCCCTCTTTCCCCCATTGGCCTTTTCGGATCACGCGACGTCTCCTTCTCCCCCACCCCCACTCCCACCCCACACACCTCCCACCCCCACCCCGCCTCCTACTCTTTCGCATCAAGCTAGTCTCATCCTCCACCTCTCCACCCCTTTGCCATTCTCCCCCCCCCCCCGCCCCCCCGCCCCCCGCCCCCCTTCAATAAGTAATTAGCCGTGGCCTTTGCTTTCTAATCAAATTAAGAGCAAGGGAGACAAGGTGGCCGAGGGATGTATAATGCACTGCGATGTAATGAAATTTCCCCCCCAACACAACACCGGCTCGGACGCAAAAGCTCATGAATATTTAATCGCCCACAGCCAGTTTTTACGTCCCGGCACTTGGGGGGCCGAGCGCTTCTGTTGAGGCGTCGACAATGTTGGCGTCGGCCGAGCGGCCCAAATGTTGTTGTTGTCGTGGTTGTTGTGGCAATCATGTTGACAGTCTGGGCAAACAGTAAGGAGGGAGGAGGAGGAGGAGGAGGGGAGGGGGGGAGGGATTATTAGGCGCTGGGTTTGGGAGTAACATCACGTCTGAATCCAGCACAGGAACCGACAAAGCCAAGAAATCCACCTCAGCTGAGAGTAAACTGCGCACTGTGTTATACTGGTCAAAGAAGACAAATACACGAAGCCTGAAATTGCCTACAATTATATTCCCTATGATCAAATTGCTTAAAGAGCAAATGGAACAGCAGAAGGAACAGATGAAGATTCAAATGGAACAGCATGAAGAAGAATTAAAATACAACACTCAGGCATCATAGTCACCTCTTAAAATAAAGTTTCAATCTAGAAACAACAATCACCATGCACAGATCATTCAAGGGCACGCACCTGACAAAAATTGAATGTCTCCTTTCCGTTCAGGCCTCACTGGAGTAATGCTAGTCTACTTTCTGTTTAGGCCAGGAAGCCACTTCTCCAAAACCCACTCCTGTGCGCAGAAAGTGATAGCTTCACTGGCAGCTTGCCTCCTGTTGCTACCCCCTGCCATGCACCTTGCCCTACAAAATACAAAAATAAAAAATAAAAAATCAACAAAAATAAGTACAAACTAGCACACTTGCCAAACGTGGTTCTTCAGATAAACACTCGAACTTATGGTAGTAGTAGTAGTAGTAGTAGTAGTAGTAGTCGTAGTGGTAGTAGTAGTTGTAGTTGTAGGTGTAGTATTCAGTTCAGCTTCAGTTTCAAAATGCTTTTATCAATCTTAATTCAGGATATGATGATGACTGGCCTTTTTTTTTTTTCTTTTTTTTTTTTTTTTTTTTTTCTTTTTTTTTTTCTTTTTTTTTTTGGGGGGGGGGGGCAGCAAAAGCTTCCATGCTATCTGCAGCGCCTTTTGGGGTAGGAGTGAGAGGGAACAAAGAGGGATTTGAAGGAAAAAAACAAACAAACAAACAAACAAAAAAAAAACGATTGAGCGAAATTATAACTCATAAAACTAATACTTTTCACGCACTCTCCCCCGCACTCGTATGAAACAAGCATAAGCATGCATGTAAGCATTAATAAGTTTTTTAAAAAAGGTAGAATTAATACCTTTACGTGTAAGTTAACTGAACAACATTCGTGTACAACCAAGTCGCTCTATGCCCTTCACAGAAGCAAAACCAGACGACAGTATTTTTGTTTTGCAAACGCAGCTCAATTCTGACGGTACCTTAGATCTAATCTACCATTGTCTGCCAATACTGTCAGATTCTCCAACTCGCTTCTATCTGAAGCAACACAGATGTTTCGCCCCAATGCCACTGAAGCTTCGGCCGTCCCTGCTCTTACATCTTGGCATGTCATGAATTTTTAATTTTTCATTAGAACCTGATCAAAAGCTGCGGAAGCTGCGATGGGCTGTACCATATGGCTGCGATGGGAGGTCGAATGGACATCACAGAATCAGGCCAGTTAAGAGTATGGAGTCGATGTGGGGGTCGTGGGTTGGAATGACAGGAAAGGGGACGCTGAAATTGAAAGTGGAACACTAAAAGGGATATGACGTCACACCTATGACGTCAGGCATACTCAGTGTGCGTTTTGGGTTTGGAGACCGGAGAAATGATTTTGCTTTCGTTGTTGTTGTTGTTGTTGTTGTTGTTGTTGTTGTTGTTGTTGTTGTTGTTGTTGTTGTTACTGCTGTTGTTGTTGCTGTTGCTGTTGTTGTTGTTGTGGTGGTGGTGGTGTTGCTGTTGCTAATGCTGTTGTTGTTATTTTTGTTGTTGCTGTTGCTGTTGTTGTTGTTGTTGTTGTTGTTTTTGTTGGTTTTTGTTGTTGTTGTTTTTGTTGTTGTTGCTGTTGTTGTTGCTGTTGTTGTTTTTGTTGCTGTTGCTGTTGCTGCTGCTATTGTTGTTGTTGTAAAAACAATAACTCTTGAGAGCCCAAGCATCCCCTATATGATCCGACTGGTTATAAAACAAACCAAGCCGCTTCACGCCAGTAGGAACCACTTCAAGCCACTATAATGCAAGGCGTGGGTCTTCCCCGCTAGGCCGCTGCAGATTGCACAATAGCGGTTTGAAGTATCTTCTAATGATCTGAAGAGTTCAAGTAAAATTACTTTTTTCGTATGGCCTTTTAAGACATAAATCATATTACTACTATTACGCTTACTACAACCACCACTACTACTATTAGTAGTACGTGATACAGACTTCAACATAAGTTAAGGACCACCTTGACAAACAGGTCTAATTTTTAAGAATTCACAAAAAAATAGAGATCAAGGAATCTTTCAAAAAATATTTTTTTTTGCTGTGAAAGTGTTAAAGGGTTAACAATGCATCCTGCAAAGCTTGCTGAAGCTGAAAAACCACCATGTGCTGCACGGACATCTTCCATGAATTTTAGCCAAATTTGCATGTGGTCCTTGACTTATGTTGAAGTCTGTAGTCTTGCTACTACAAATACTATTATTACTACCGCTACTACTCTGCTTGGAAATGTTCAGCCCACCAAATTTGAAAAATAAATGCAATTCTAAGTTCCAAAATTTATATAGCTGAGCTGACCCTTCACACCACGTGATTGTAATGTGTTTATGTCCAGTGTGTGAGAGAATGTGTGTGATTCACGTGAGCGTGCGTGCTGGGTTCAGCCTGTTCGCGGCGCTTTGAGCCGATTCATGAAATTGGGTAAAGCACCTATACAATACTGATTATTATTATTATCGCTACAGTACTAACATGGTTGTTTTCGTTGGCTTCTTATCAGCTGAGAAATTGGACTGGAATTTTGGTATACAGATAGAACAATACTTATTTACTAGACAATGTTGCAGTACAGAGGAGGCGATATTCTCACTGAGAATGTAACCTCCACTCACAAGTGTCTTTAATGTGACAATGTGTGTTTGCTCTTATTTCAAACACGTTGCTTGACTTTACTTTATTTCAAACTAACCGTCGACAAAACGTTTGAATCGAACCAGCCCCCATGGTGTAGTGGATAGCACCTCGGACCATGGACCGGGAGACCCGGGGTCGAGTCCCAGCCGAGGCAAGCGAGATTATTCCTACCTAGAGCGGGTGTGCTGTGGGCACACTGGGGAGGCTGTTGCCACACAGCCGAGACTCACCAGCTCAGTTCACGGGTGTGACTTCGAGGGTGCTTCCCTGGTTATGACCATCTCATGATGTGGATGATTACGCGGCCGGTACCGCAGGTGCCGTAGCTCCCGGGCCCAGTGATTGACGCCGAGATATTGTTTCATGACAGGAAGCGTGGAATGCGGCCCTGTCACGCAGTCTAAAACCAAATGGACCTCCATAGCATTATCATGATACCATCACCCTCATCGTCATTATCATGCATAATGATTGCCCTAGCTTCCGAGCCGTCCGTGGATTCCACCCATGACTGACCTGTGAGAAATACCACGAGAGCTGGCTGAGAGTAAAATTTTAAACACACACACACACACACACACACACACACACACACACACACACACACACACACACACACACAAACTTGGAATCGAGGAGCAGAAATAACTGAATTCGCGATATCTATTGACTATATACCACGTGACCAGGCCACCTCAGTGCTTTCAATCTTCGTATGACGGACAGGGGTGTGTTTACCTTCGCCGTAACTGGTCTAAAAGCGACCCAAATGACCGCACGTTCAAATGGGCCATCATGAATAATAGATCAACAGGTCTGACCGCTAGGAGAGGCAATTAGGAACGTGGGGAGGGGAGGGAACGGGACGGGGGAGGTTTGAGGGAAAAGCCTGGGTTGGGGGGGGGGGGGAGAGAGAGAGAGGGGGGGGGGAGACAGACAGATAGACAGAAGGCAGACAGGAAGGCTGGCAGACAGACAGACAGACAGACAGACTGTCGGAAGGACATATGAAGAGAAGACGGACAGACACGCAAATCGACAGATACAGGAACAGAGAAGAGCGAAGGGCGGGGTTGACTGGCTTATACTGTTACAGTTATAAGGAGTTTGACGCCCTTCCCCCTCACATACGTGTGATAATAAAAAGCGGACAACCCAGTACAAACACCGGTTTGGCTGTCATCCGGGATTCGAACTCGTGGCCCTAGCATTGAAAGTCCATCACCCTTTTAATTCATCTATCGAGAGAGAGAGAGAGTGTACACACAGACGCGTCTAAGA
>JACVVK020000099.1:990000-995000 GCA_018292915.2 Batillaria attramentaria
TAGGCTAGTGCGTGGAGCATTTATGGCGACGGAGACGTTGTCAGGACTCGAGATCGAAAGGTCCCGGGTTCGAATCCAGGCCTTTTTCACGTTGCCCTGCTTCCACTGACTGTGAACTGGATCTGTTTGTGTAACTTGTCCATTACAGTCAAGGATAAAAAAGGCCGATCTGTCACTGACTGGATTGAATAAGTGTTCAGCTGGACTGTACAGTTAGGGTAGCTGTCCCCATCCCCCTATAACCTGCCCCCGAGGGCCGTCTGTAGGTATGGCAAGTAGGTATGTACAAGTACGCATTTTATATGTATGTGTATGTACTATGTTACAGTACGTAGGTGTGTACATGTGTGTATGTATGTCTGTAAAAGTGCACATTATGTAGGTATGTGTATGTATGAACGTATGTGTGTGTGTGTGTGTGTGTGTGTGTGTGTGTGTGTGTGTGTGTGTGTGTGTGTGTGTGTGTGTGTGTGTGTGTGTGTTTGTGTGTGTCAGTGTATGTATGTATGTATGTATGTATGTATGTATGTATGTATGTATGTATGTATGTATGTATGTATAAATGGAAGATGTACTGCACATGCTGTACCGTTTGTATTTCTTTTTCTATTCTATGCCCCTAAAGGGGAGAATAAAACTATCTGAACTATGAACTGAACGATCACCTCGTTGTGGCGTGGACGATAAACCCCAGCTAACCATCCATGTCAGGGTACTTGTGGGATACGACAGTGGTGGTGGAACCTTGTTGTTGATTTGCTGATAATCAGTCTTGATTAATTTGTAGCTACGCGGGGGAAAGTTAAGAGTGCTTGAACAATGCCTCATGCCAAGGGGAAGTGGTACTCACTGCAGGAAGTTCAACGTGGTTCAGTCGGCATTAAAATTTTGCGGTTGGTGTACTTGACATTGACTTAGTAATACGAATACATGGATAAGAAACTCTCTCTCTCTCTCTCTCTCTCACACACACACACACACACACACAGAGAGAGAGAGAGAGAGAGAGAGAGACAGACAGACAGACAGACAGACAGACAGACAGAGACAGACAGACAGGCAGACAGACAGACAGAGGCAGGGCAGAGCAGAGGCAGAGACAGACAGTGAGACAGTGAGACAGACAGACAGACACTGGTAGACAGAGAGAGAGAGAGACAGAAACAGACAGACAATGCTTGACAACGTGAAATTCAGACTGATTTTCACAAACTCATGCTGTGTTATTCACAGAAAACTGCAACAGCGTCTTTCTCGAAGGACTGAATAAGAATTTTGAAATGTTTTCCTTTGAACATCCCAAACATTTACTTTTCAACATCAAACAAACCTGTTTCATTCAGCCCTTCATTTTCTTTCAAAACTTCTAGCTCATTCCCACACTGAAAACTCGTATATCAAGGTCAAACCTGAAGTGTTAGATCCTCAACGACACAACAAGCTCAAAACCTTCACTCACTCCGGGAAAACTTCTGGCCTCTGTCGTCGCTGTGAAAGCTTGTACAGTCGGTGAAAAGAGGGTGTTAAGCTCTTTACTGTGACCCTAAGTCTCTCAAAGCCAAGTTAAAGTTATTTAACAGCACACAACCCCACGGGATCAATAATACATCTATTGGAAGGCGCCCCATACACAAAGTAAAATACGGCTCTGTTTCCCCCCGTGTTCGAGTTTTTCGGAGGGCCGAAGGAAACGGTAAACAGCTGGCGCTACTGTGTGTTCATAGTTGTAGGGTGGGGGTGGGTGTTGGGGGGTTTAACGTCCTTTCATAGTTGTAGTACTGTCGGAAGAACCTTTTCTTATTGATGACTGCTCTTACCGCGCGATGGGTCAGCTCAGCTATTCGAGTACCTGGTGAGTGGGTGGGTGGGTGGGTGTTCGGGGGTTTAACTTCCTTTTCCACCCTATGCGGGTGATATCAAAGACGGGGCGACGATGAAAAAGCCAGCACAAATGTTTGGCCCCAGCCGGGAGTTGAATTCACAAACCGAGCATTGAGAGTCCAACGCTCCACCATCTGGTCACCATTCAAGTACCGAAATATAGAAGTTTAAACATGGTTTTATTTCCAATGACCAGTTTGCACAGAACAGTAATATTCAGGCGGCGGCAACTGAAAGGCCAGATGCCTATATATAGCCTCCGTCTTTGAACATACACAAGGTAGTACGGCGAATACAACATAACAACAGCACTGAAAAGACAAGAAAGGGAGGGAGAAGTAAGAAGAACTTTATTTACTACTTCGTGGGATAAGCATTTCCAAAGCAGAGGGTGAAATAAACCGGAGTACCCTGAGAGAACGCCCAGCCTGAAAGGGACTTTCGATCAGTGCAAAAGTCATGATGGAGTTGAAATCCTGACTGGCAGATAAACGTTTGTACTGCCTCGTTACTTGGTTAACCGTCTTTCACATCATCCTTCTGTAGCGATAAAGGGCATTAATCCATCCACCAACCGACCAACCAACCAACCAGCTATCCCCTTTCTTCCTATCTGTTTCTTAACAGATCTGTCCTACCATAACACTGTATTTGACGTCTCCGCCGCACATGTTTTCTGTACTTATGAGCACACTTATAAGTTTTTGACTTGTTGTGCTCGGCCTCGTGAAAATTGTATGAAAGTGCATATGAATATATTTGTTCAAAACGTTTAACACTGTTTAAACCAACCAACCAACCATCCAAGCAAGCAAGCAAGCAACCACCTAAAACATTTAGCGTAGCCTTCGCGCACAATGTTTACACCGAGTAGCGCAGGCTATGTACCGTCGTGTCACAAGACCACAGCGTTGAAGCCATGGTACGTTGGCGGCGGTTGGGCTGTTTTGACGAGTGAACGGTATGAATGGCTCAGAAAAGAGTATAATTGTCAGGTATTTCCTCGTGCTCTTTCTTTTCTATTCTTTCTTTTCCTCACTTCGTGTTTTTTCTTTGGACGGCTCAGAGCGAGGGGGGCCACAGTATGTGGTTATGTCGACTGATGTGTAGATTGTACTGAGAAGGAAGGTGGTTTTGGATGCCGGGAAGTAGTGGTTGGAGGGGTGGGGGAGGCCGGAGTTTATTGTTGGGGGAAGGGTGGGTATTGTTGTGAGAGGTAGAGATGGGGACACGGGTTTGTGTATACTTGAAGGGGGAGGCTTATAACGCGTCAGCGAACACAGTAACAAACACGGAGCGGTTCCCATGTGAATACTTCGCCGTGTCAGTCTCACCTTCTCAGCTGGTTGTAAGGCCGGAGGTTTATGTCGCATTCACTTATGAAAACACACACACACACACACACACACACACACACACACACACACACACACACACTGTCTCTGTCTGTCTCTCTCTCTCTCTCTCTCTCTCTCTCTCTCTGATATGACCCATACATGTTGAAAAAGGACGTTAAACTCCCCCACCCTCTCTCCCTCTCTCTCCCCCCATGCTTCACTGAACACTTGACAAACACTTCTGCACGTTTCTGCCCCCCCCCCTCCGTGTGTGTGTGTGTGTGTGTGTGTGTGTGTGTGTGTGTGTGTGTGTGTGTGTGTGTGTGCTTGTGTGTGTGTGTGTGTGTGGCGAGGGGGAGAAGGTTCTAGTACTCATATATCAAAGGCGACGCATATCCCCCGCCCCTCAAAACACACACACACACACACACACACACACACACACACACACACACACACACACACACACACACACACACACACACACACACACACACACTGGTGATTTCTCGCCGTAGAAACTTTAAATGACGAACTACAGTAACTAACTAACTAACTAACTAACTAACTAACTAACTAACTAACTAAACAAATGAATAAATAAAAGCGGCTCCTTGCTATACAAGCGGGGGAGCCGGGATAGCCGAATGATAGAGCGTTGGACTCTCAATGCTAGGGTCGTGAGTTCGATTCCTGGCTGCGACCAAATATTTGTACTGGCCTTTTTCTCGTTGCCCCATCTTTGAAAAGGACGTTAAACTCCCAAACACCCACCCACCCTAGCCGCGCGGCTGTACTGGTAAGGCCGGAGCTACTGACAGATATCATACCCACTCTAGCTTCTCGTGCCAGTTCAGTCAGTCCTCATTTTTAATTTTCGCTGACCCTCTATGGTACAAGTGAAGATTGTTATCTAGGCAAGGCACAGTTTACAAGACTGACAGTGTCAGCGAGGCTGGAGGTTCTGACAGTTATAATCTGACCGCAGCAACTAGTGTTTAAATGACACGTGAGATATAGGGAACACCTACAGGTGTTTGTGTGAGTTGTAAGCGGTGGTGCCGAGCCGCTCAGAAACCATGCAACCTGTCTGAGAAATATGTAACGGCACATGCCCCTTCCCTCCCTCCTCCTACACCCCCCCTCCTACCCCATCCCCCCCCCCACACACACACACACAGCGGCGGAAAGGAAGGGAAGGAGGGGGTGAAAGAAAGAAAGAAAGAAAAAAGAATAGAAAAGAAAAAAAAGAAAAGTTTACGTAGAATACAAATCGATTCGGTTTGGTTCGTTCAGTTGAGTTGAGCTGGGTTGAGTTGAGTTGAGTTGAGTTGAGTTGAGTTGAGTTGGGTTGGGTTGAGTTGAGTTGAGCTGGGTTGAGTTGAGTTGAGTTGAGTTGAGTTGAGTTGGACTGGACTGGACTGGACTGGACTGGACTGGACTGAGTTGAGTTGAGTTGAGTTGAGTTGTTGAGTTGAGTTGGGTTGGGTTGAGTTGAGTTGAGTTGAGTTGAGTTGAGTTGAGTTGAGTTGAGTTGAGTTGGACTGGACTGGACTGGACTGGACTGGACTGGACTGAGTTGAGTTGAGTTGAGTTGAGTTGAGTTGAGTTGAGTTGAGTTGTTGAGTTGAGTTGAGTTGAGTTGAGTTGGGTTGGGTTGAGTTGAGTTGAGTTGGGTTGGGTTGAGTTGAGTTGAGTTGAGGTAGGCCTGGGATGGGATTGGATGAGTTGGGTTTGGTTGAGTTGGGTTGAGTTGAGTTTGAAATCATACTTAATTATTGT
>JACVVK020000099.1:1000000-1012500 GCA_018292915.2 Batillaria attramentaria
GCGATTGCCGCGCGTGTGCTCTTGTTGTATTGTTGTCTTCTTTACTCAAGCACGGGACTGTGGGTGTTGTAGGTAGAGAGAAAGAGAGACTGAGAGAGAGACACTAGCAGATCTTACTGTTCCTGTGCACCGACAGCTCTTTGCTGCCTGTCCCACCTGCAAGTTCTGTCACTGGATTAATATATCACCGGCTGTAGGTTCTTGGGGTTTCTGATGCAGGACCGTTCCGTGGTGTCAAAGGTAAGAGAAAGATCTATTGTCAATCATTGTACTGTAGTATAAGCAACAAGCCGGACAGCTCTTTTTGCAATAACCCAAAGTCAAATTGGCTAACTACCTGTCTTATCAGTCTTACATACGATCTTTTAGGGGATGTTTGTCCTTTTCGGCCGTATTCCATCCCACCACGCCCACTGGCACCAACCCACCATCCCCCCTCCCTCTCTTCGGCTTCCGCCGCCACCCTCACCATCAACCGAATCTTCAGACCTACCGTTCCATGGTTTCGCTTTGCGTGACATGGCCCCACCCCACTGAGCTGCCAGGCCCCGGGGGACGGGGGAATTGAGAGTGGGAACCACGTAACGGTCGGTTCAGAGGACTGGCAGGATGGGCTTGTATAGCAGACGATAATTTCCCAGCCTCCCAGTGTCGTCTGCTTCTCTGATTCAGTTGTTGGGACAGCACCACGTCCGGCGCCGATCTTTCGCTTGCAGCAACTCGTGTGTCAACCGGTGTTCGCTTTGAACGGGCTTTGCATTTCAGTATCAGTCGCTTTCTCTCGATCGACGAACTGTCGCTTAGACTGTGTTTTGAAAGCCGGATAACCAGCTTCATCGATTCAAATTCCCTTCACCGAACACGCTCTGTTCAGTCTTTCAGTCGCTACTCAGTGGCAGGACAGAAAGTGTCGTCTGCTTCTCACGCGCCACAGAACACAGGTACAGCAATTTGTCATCGCTAACAGGCCGCTGTTTGAACTGAATGAGAGTTTTCGACGTAGTGCTTTGATTAGCTGAAAAAGTAATTTTTTCAATGAAAATTTGCAATATTCCTTTCACCGAACAGCCTAAATTATCCAGTCGTTATACCGGCACAAAGTGTCGTCTGCCTCTACGTCTGCTCCTTTCACGCTATAGCGCAGGTGCAACAATTTGATTGACAAAACTGCATCAACGCTTATCAAACTGAACGAGAGCTTTCGACGTACAGTGTTGTGGCTGCCTTAGAAAGTATTTGCAATCAAAATTTCCTCCAGTAATCGCTTGGAGACGAACATTACCGGCTCAGATCACAGCAGGGCAGCCGAAACATTAGAGAAGAGTGTATGTGCGGTTCGTCAAGCCAGTGTTTCGCTAGTGGATTTCAGCCCCACTTCACAGATAACGGTTTTATCATTCCGTGGACTCTCTCACAGGACGACAGTCGGTAAGTTTGAAGTTCAGTTTATCACAACTGACAGCCCGGCCGGTCCATTCGCAACAGGAAAGTCTCGTTTAAGACTTGTGTTAAATTTCATTGTTTGCCTGCTTGAGTTGTGAAGTGTGCGTTTTTGCTTAGCGCCGTGGTGAACTATGTAAAATGTAACCGTATACTGTTTGAAAAAAAGACTTATACTCTGTATTGACACATGTGCTGGGTTTTCCGGTTTTTGCATTTCATCCCCTTAACGATTTGTGCTAAAGACGATTTCAGTATTAAGCAGCCACGTTTAGTGTGCGTGCACATTCAAGTTTTCTGGAGTTTTAGACCAGTAGTCCGGCCGTACATGCATTCATGAGAAACTGAACTGAAGTCGGATAAAACTGTACATTGCAACACTAATTATTAAGATTATTCAGTTAGTTGGCATCGATCTTACTTCTTTCTTTTTTTAAAACTAGTCTCCAAGCATTTATACCTAGCTAAACCGAAAGTATAACACAATACTGTAGGTTGCAACACTAGTTTACAAATATAATTCGGCATTTGTTAAACCACGACGTTTCAAGTTCGTGTGCGTACATATTTTAGCTGGAGTTCAGACTAGTCCATACGGGCATTTCGACTAAGCCAGACCAAATCCAAAGGTCAAACTGTAGCTTGCAAATTATTCATTTAATTTAGTCATTTACTTACTTATTCCAAATAATTATTAATCAGTATGGGTACACTATTTGAAAGGAATTTCAGACTAGTCTGTACAGGTGTTTATACGAAACTAAATCGAAACCAAACCTGACGACAAAAACGTACAGACTTGCTACACTATGGACCGGACTCACAGTACTAAGGGCAAGTTTAGTGTAAGCGGGGTTTCTAATCGGATTTTCTCCCCCCATTGTGCATTACACGGCTTAGCTCGTCCGATGGACTCTATCCAATAGACTAGCCGGTGTTAGTTGACAGCTGATTGGTGGTATATTCCTCTCGTACTACACGTCGCACGGTGTGTTATAGACTGTTATAGCCCTCGCTCGGAGAAGAAGGGGGTGGAAGCGGTAGGACCCATACTTTGTGTACATTATGGCGTGCTCGGAGACTGTGTTTGGAAGGAGAAAATTAAGACTTACGGGCGAGTTGGGGAAGGGCGGTGGATGGGGGGCTGGTTTTGGGGTTCTATTTAGGGGGGGGGGGGAGGGAGGAGCGGGGATGGGTGGGGGTGGGGGGGTCGCACAGGACAGATGGTGGACTGGATTTCTCGCTGTAGTGTTGATCGTGTTTCAGCGACTGTACTGCTCTCTCTCTCTCTCTAACAGTTTGAACAATTTCAACGTGAGCGTAGTTTTAGCAACGGCAAGTTCGAAACTTGATCTGCACACCAGTACCAGAATATATTTAAATTTGAAATTTGAATTTTATCAAATACATACAAATCAGTCGTTCATCTCTCTCTCTCTCTCTCTCTCACACACACACACACACACACACACACACACACACACACACACACACACACACACACACACACACACTTTGAATACTTTTGTAGTAGGTTTATCAACGGCAAGTTCGAAAATTGATCTGAAAACTTATACCAGAATAATTAATTTTCAAATAATCAAATACATAAAAATCGTTCATCTCACCCCCCCCCTCTCTCTCTCTCTCTCTCTCCAAACGTGGCGGAAAAGGACGTTAAACTCCCAAACACCCCACCCCCACTCTCTCTCTCTCTCTCTCTCTCTCACACACACACACACACACACACATACACACGCGCGCGCGCGCGCGCGCACGCACGCACACGCACACACACACACACACACACACACACACAGAGTAACACGCGCGCACGCGCCAATACCCACAATACACCGCTTTACCGCAGTGCGTTTTCCTAGGACCGTCGTCGTGGACTGAAAAGCCTTTCAGGAGGATTTTGAAGCCGCTGTCGGTATGTTTGACCGTTCGATCCGCGGTCGTGAATTCTGTGGCCAGCTCGTAGCACTGACTAGCTTGCATGCAGGGAAATTCAGTTCAGAGGAAGATCTGTTACAGTAGCGGGCATATCGCAAAGTTTCACCGACTCATTTCAAGTTTCAGCAGCGAACATTAAAGCCTCTACGTTCATAGCGGCGCTGAGATGAAAACCTGCCGGTTTCGAAGCTGTAATGCTGTTTGCTAGATAGAAGGATGTTTCATTTTACCATCGCGACCGTTTTCGTAACTTTGTGGCTTCTAATATTAGAGAAATGCGACTGTGTTTGAGCCTACGATCCATTCTTAAACAGACTGGGACTCGACAAATCTTGTAAAAATAGCCACCAATCACTGAGCACCGTCTAACAGGTCCACAGTCCGCAACCACTGAAATAACTTCGTTTGCTCAGTAGGCGGTACACTGACTTCTAGAACAAGATTACGCCGGCTAGACTCACCACAATGGTTTCAGATGCTATAATTATGGTGACGCAGGTGACTGGTTCTGATGCACTGATTAAGCGCACTCGAGGGAAAGTTTACCACGCGATATTGGGGGAGCCGGGGTGATCGAATGGTAGAGCGTGGGACTTACTAATGCTCGGGTCGTGAGTTCGATCCCGGCTGGGGCCAAATATTTGTGCTGGCTTTTTCATCGTTGCCCCGTCTTTGATATCATCCTATGTGGTGGAAAAGGACGTTAAACCCCCAAACACCCACCCACCCTCATACGTTTTGAGACTTCAACCAACTGTGTTAAACACAATCAAATAATCAGAATCAGAATTGTTTATTGATAGGCCTTAGGCTCATTCAAAGTTGAGAGTGGGTGGGGTGGGTGTTTGGGGGTTTAACGTCCTTTTTCACCACATAGGGTGATATAAAAAACGGGGCAACGATGAAAAAGCCAGCACAAATATTTGGCCCCAGCCGGGATCGAACTCACGACCCGAGCATTAGAAGTCCAACGCTCTATCATTCGACCACCCCGGCTCCCTTCAAAGTTGAGAGTGACATCCAGACATTCTTATACACACCAATACGTGTGCCAAAAAAAAAAAAAAAAGTGCAAAAGAAAGTATATCAACTCAGCTGAGCAACTGTTGTCTTTTTCTTAAAGCTAGAAAAATATGTGATGCCAGGTTCTTGAGGCCATTAGCAAAGTGAGTCGAAAGCTGCTTGGATGGTTCCAGTAGTTTCTAGGAATAAACCAGGTACGTATGTCAGAAAGACTGGAACAGTACAAAAGAAAATGAAGCTCGTCTTCAATACGTCTGACACAGTGGACATAATTTACTCAGGAGTTCAGCATCAGCGTAACGCAGATTATGAGCTTTTATCGGTGAAACGCCAAACCTGAACCTTATCAGACAAGTTCGAATGATGTGGCTTTGTGCGTGTCTGCAAGACTGGCACTTTGATATATCAACAAAAGAGCGTTATGATTTCTTCCATTCATTTAAGTCTTCTTTGGCATTCAGTTCACTATTTAAACACAAACAAATACTAGTATGATTACTCTTCAAGAGACCTGAATCACTATCATAATTACGCGCTTGTTTAGGCAATGCTCTGAGTCCGATGAAAACAAATGCTGGGTCCGATGTATGGAAAGAAACTAGGACTAACGTAAGTCCGAGACTAGTTTGACTAACCTGAGACGAAAAAGATTAGTGCAAGATACATTGACGGATACCTAAATGAGTTTACGAGTATTTCAAGCCAGGGGCTGGGCGGTAATACACGTTCATAACAGTCCCTGTAGACATTATACAGTAAGTCTTAGGCTAGTGCTTAGTTTCATACTAGACTAGTCTCCTTTCATACACCACACCCTTAGATTTCAGTTAATTGCTAGAGATTATAGTATCGCATAATTATTTTTGCATTGGTAAAAGGGGGGTGGGGTGGGGGGGGGGCGTGCTTTTGGAACCACCGTCATTTCAGAATCGGTCCCCTCGCTTCAGGACCGACGGAGGACGAATGACTGTATTTAGTAAAGAGAGACTGCATGCAGTATCGAGACAGACAGACAGAAATGGGAGATCCATACGTTGGCACAGTAAGGGGTCCGTCTGTATCTTTTGATTGCACGCCGGGGACACATCTCCCATTGTGGGACAGTTTGAACTAGGCACGGGACCATTTGTGTATACATGCATGTGTGTAGATAGAGAGGGGGCGTATCTGTTGTCCTTGGCAAGAGCTTGGTAGAGAGAGAGAGAGAGAGAGACACACACACACACACACACACACACACACACACAGAGAGAGAGAGAGAGAGAGAGAGAGAGAGTTTTGCACAAAAAATGAGGTTATGGGCGGTACAGACAAGAAGCCATACGAATGTGTCCTCGCCAACGCACGGACACGCAAGTCCTGAGAACAAAATGTCAGTTTACACATTGTAATTCACTAAGCTAGATAAAAGCTTGAAAGGGAGGTAAATATTACGAATGAAAGCAGCTCTTTCTGTGTCTGTCGGCTCTCTCTCTCTCTCTCTCTCTCTCTCTCTCAATTCAATTCAATTCAATAATTTTTTATTGTCCTCAAGAGGAGGCAATTCGGTTGCGGTGTAAAAACAGACAACAACCACATACACAATATAACATGTCCCTCTCTCTCTCTCGGTCTCTCTCTCTCTCTGTAGCACACACACACACACACACACACACACACACACACACACACACACACACACACGCAAGATCCTGTGCTGCTTAGGAGTCCTCGGCCGACACTGTATTGCATACAATGAAGTGGGCGTTTCCTACATCTGTTAAGGTCTGCAGAGAGAGAGAGAGAGAGAGAGAGAGAGAGAGAGAGAGTAATAACGATAGCGATCCTTTTTTATTGGAAGTACTCATTGGAATTTAAAAAGTTAAACTTGTCGTTGTGTGTGTGTGTGTGTGTGTGTGTGTGTGTGTGTGTGTGTGTGTGTGTGTGAGAGAGAGAGAGAGAGGCAATGATATAACTCACTCAAAGATTAAAGAAAGATATGTACAAATACTATCGGGTTATCAGCTACTCAGGGACAGAGAGAGATTCTGAAGTATTACTGTCATGCACTGGTTTAGTTTACTGTGTGATATCAAATCGTTGTAGCACAGTTTACTGTGCGATATCAAGTCGTTATACCACGCATGCCTCGACAGATGCTGAATGCGATCAGCAGGGTCAAAGGTCCCGGTGAATACTGATGGGAGAGCACTTGAGACACTTGACATTAAGTCACCGTAGTACTTTGCACTAGGATGTGATATAACTAACACACTCTGTTTGGGCGTTGGGTACTAGAGTGTGTCTGACAGAGGAACATAGCTAACTCAAGTTATTAACTGGGTGGAACAATAAAGTACACATGATGATGATCATGATGATGATGATGATGATGACGATGATTGTGAAAACACTGCATTCATTGATTTTCAAATACATTTCAAGTTTCAACACGTTTGTCATATGCGCAAGGGCGTTCCAGTATTTCATCATTCAGAGTGTTGTTGTTGTTGTTGTTGTTGTTGTTGCGAGTTCTACTGACGTCCTTCACTGTCATATATAAGAAAAGGACCAACTTGACAAGGGAAAATCCAGAACTGTTGCCTTTCAGTGCTAGCTTGACCCTCGACCGGCGAGAGAGAGAGAGAGAGAGAGCAAACGAACTTTAGTTTCCACCGGAAGTGATTTAACAAACAATGATCAATTTTCAATTAGCCGTCGCTACAATAAAAAAATTAAAGAAGATTGCACAAGCAAAGATGAAAAGAATATAAGAAGAGAGAGAGAGAGGTGGGGTGGGGTGGGCGGGAGGGGTTATTTTTACAAAAACAAGGGTTAAAGAGTAGATGCAGAGTCTCGTTAGTCTGCTCTGAGTTTCGCCATTGCTAACCTGTTTAGCGCGCGCACACCCACAGACACTCACATTGATCATACTCCATAGACAGTACACGATCTCTGCGCAGAGAGAGAGAGAGAGAGAGAGAGAGAGAATCAAAATCTATTACAGGCCACAGCACAAATTATTTTCCTTCAGTGGGGCAGGCAGATCCCTGCCACATCAGTCGGGTCGATCCCCGTCTGATCTGGCGTCCCCCCCCCTCCCCCTTCCCTTTACCTCCCAGCACTCCCCCTCCCCCTCCAACCCACCCCGCCCCCTCCCTTCGTTCCCGTCCCCTCCCCTCCCCTTACAACGATCGGGTCGTAGCCATCGTTTTCATTTGGCACACTACAACTGACCGTGTGACTGTGAGCAACAGTCGTACTGTTTGTGGGGGGATGGGGGATACAGGAAGGAGGAGGGACAGTTGTTGAAGGGGGAGGGGAGAGAGAGAGGTTCACAGGGGACTGTCACATCACACACACACACACACACACACACCGGCGACTCAGTCTTTCCCAGTGACGGAATTTTTGCAAACAAACAAACTAAATTATTCGATGGCATTGCACGTGCATTTAGCTGTAAGTACTCAGAGAGAGAGAGAGAGAGAGGGGGGGAGAGAGAGGGTGGGGTGGGTGTTTCGGAGTTTAACGTCCTTTTCCACCACGTAAGGAGAAACAGTCAGAGAGAGAGAGAGAGAGAGAGAGAGAGAGAGATGATGATGATGATGATGATTTGATCAAGGCTTGACAATTTTCAAAACTGACATGAAAGTCTCTCTCTCTCTCTCTCTCTCACACACACACACACACACACACACACACACACACACACACACACACACACACACTAACATTCGTGCAAACATCCCACATACAAACGCCTACAACTAAATAAGTATCAGCTAGAGAGAGAGAGAGAGAGAGACAGAGAGAGAGAGGGGGGCAGAGAGAGAGAGACAGAGAGAGAGAGAGAGAGAGAGAGAGAGAGAGAGAGAGGGGGGGGGGCAGAGAGAGAGAGAGAGAGAGAGAGAGAGAGCATCCCACCCCACCCTCATCCGTCAGGGAACAGACCAGTCCAGTCAAGCGTCGTGTGCCAGATCTTACGACCATTCACCGTCACAATTGCACACAGTCCATTGCCTCCTGAGAACCGCTATTTCCGTGCCCGAGTTGCACGTGCAAGCACAGGGGATGCTGGGATCGATCGTGCTCTAGCCTGTTCGGTGCTGGCTGGCCTAGGGAGAATTCCCTCTGATCTGCCGGCTTCCTGTTTAGTGGGGGCCCGCTATATTGACAGTTTCCTGCAACTGACGGTAGGGAAAAACAATTCAGATATATCGAGTAAGCGCGCGCGACCACATGGTATTGCCGGGTATTTAAATGATGTTTACGGGACATCTCCCCCGAAGTCCATCAAGGGAAGTAACTATTGGAACTTTTAGTCTGTCCATGAAAGGTAGAATCAAAGGTGTAGGGTATTTCAAATACATAAGAACTATTGCATTTCAGAATATTATTTTTCTTTTTGAAAGCACTCTTCTTGTGAACTCGCATGTAAAGTACTCGCTATGAAAGTTAAGTCCTACCCCCTAATTACTACCCCTTACGTGGTGGAAAAGGACGTTAATCTCCTAAACACCAACCAACCGCCACCTGACTACTACAACTACTATGAGTACTTCTACTATTACTACTACTACTACTCCTATGCCGACTACTACTACTACTACTGCGACTACGACTACAACTACTGCACCGACTCTTGCTATTACTATTCTACTACGACCACTACGACTATGACTACTACGATTACGACTACGACTACTGCTACTACTACTACGACTGTTGCCACTACAACTATTTGGGGCGGTCGGTGGTCTAGTGGTTAAGAGACTTTTCACCAGTGCGAGAGGTCAGGGGTTCGAGTCCCTCTAGGGGCAAACAATTTTTCCTTCTTGTATTTGGCACCGTTCATTCGGGCCGATCGTCGGGGCTTCTGTCCGGGTACTCCGGCTTCCTCCCCCTCTGCTTTGGAAATAATTTGAAAAATAAATGCAATTCTAAATTCCAAAATTTAAATAGCTGAGCTGACCCTTCGCACCACGTGATTGTAATGTGTTATATGTCCAGTGTGTGAGAGAATGCGTGTGATTCACGTGAGCGTGCGTGTTGGGTTCAGTTTGCGGCGTTTTGAGCCGATTCATGAAACTCGGTAAAGCGCCTATACAATATTTATTACTATTATTACTACTACTGCTACGTTACTGCGACTGTTACTACTACTACTACTACAACCACTACTACTGTGGGTGAACGACTTCAAAGACGCTGGTAACAGTGGGTACACATTTTGACAATCGAACCATTGACTTTCCAATCTCGGGTCAGTGACGCACAGCTGGTGGAGCCGCCCGGTTCCCCAATAATAATAATAATAATAATAAAGAGGAATAATTTTAATGGTACACTCCTGTTCGTTAACGAACTCGTTTATTTATGAGTGTTATTTTTGCATTGCATTTATTGTGTCATTAAGTTTAGTTCATAATGTGAGTGTGTTAGTACATGTATGTGCGATTGGCTGTATGTCATAGTATGCAAAGGCATGCATTTGTGAGTGAGGTCAAAACAGCTCTTGGTAAAAGAAAAACCAAAAATAAAAAACCCACACATAAAAACAACAACAACAAGAAAACAAAAACGCGAAGGCTATATATAGGTATCTGGCCTTTTGCCACCACCTGAATACGACTGTTTTGTGTAAAACTGGCCATCGGAATAAAACCATGTTTAATTTTTTTATAAATGAAAAAAAAAACAACAACAACAAAACAAAACCAAGAAACCCAAACAAACAGCAAATTCGTAATGTCAGTTTATATATAATTATGGCAATAAAGCAGCGTTTATGTTGATGTTTAGCAGTCTAAGTGTTCATTATTCATGATCGCTAGGATGATAAAAACCACAATGTAAAAAGACCAACAAAAAGCCAGGACAAAAACGTCGAGATCTGTAAACCACAAGGAGATAGTTAACTTCTAGTGAGCCAGGCGTGGCCTATCAAATAAATATAGCGCCGGCGACGCAACCGAACTAAAAGAACAATGATACACGTATACTGGACAGCAAGCTTCTAATTTACGTCAGGCAGACAGTGCGAACATGTTGATCATGTTACTCGGTTGGCTGTAACTTTTTTTTTTTTTTTTTTTTAAGACCCTTATAAGCACAACAAACGGAGGTTATGTGGCTGCGGAAAAACGAAGTGCCATTCTCGGTTTAAAAGTTGTTGTTGTTGTTGTTGCTGCTGCTGTTTTCGTGAAGTGGCACGCTCATTTCCTTGATCGTGTTTGTTTGTTTGTTTGTTTGTCCAAAAAGTGGCACTTAGTTTGTAGGTCAAGTCCAGCGCTTATTTTCGTTCCATCTAAAAAAACAGAACTCATTTCATTTTATACTCATTTAAATTTTATTCTGTTTTTTTTTCTGTTCTTCTTCTTCTTCTTCTTCTTTTTTCGGGGGGGGGGGGGGGGGGGGGCATTTTTTCTTGTCGCCCCGTCTTTCATATCATTCATGTCACCCTTATGTGGTGGAAGAGGACGTTAAACCTCTATGCACCCATCCACCTATTTATATGAGTGCTGGATGCAATGTAGTGTTATCTGTGAACTTATATTCAACCATTTATTTATTTATTTACCGGTTTATTTATTTATTTATTTATTTATTTATTTACCGGTTTATTTATTTATTTATTTTTGTGACTGTTCATGTATTTATATATTTAGAAGAGCGTGCAGCGTTGAGTGTATGTGTTCTAATGAACATTGACACATCTAATCCATCAAAACTTTTTTCTTTCCCTGGAAATATCGATGTACTCTGGTAAATTGCCGAAAATTACCGTCCGGAAAAATCCAAAATTCGCTACAGTTATGCAAGAAAATTGATGTACGAATGTTGACAGTTGTCGTCGCACCCCCCCCCCACCCCACCCCCCTTTCCCTCTGCAGAATTGATATCTGCTCAGACGGGCTAAAGACAGTCCATGCATTGCTTTTTTATTTTATTCTTTTTGGTTCACGCGAACACAGCGTGCGTGCGTGCGTGTGTGCATGCGTGTGTGCCTGCTTAATTATGTGTGCGTTGCAAAGTAATCCCTCCTTTAATAGGGGAGCCGGGATGGCCGAATGGTAGAGTGTTGGACTTGCAATGCTCGGGTCGTGAGTTCGAATCCTGGCTGGGGCCAAATATTTGCGCTGGCTTTTTCATCGTTGCCCCGTCTTTGATATCACCCGTATGTGCTGGAAAAGGACGTTAAACCCTACAAACCCCCACCCACCGACTCTCCTTTAATATCCAGCTTTTATGGTGTAAAATGGCGGTAAACCACTAAAACATCAAAACTAGTAACTCCCTAGTTCACAGTCCCACCGAACAAATACTAATTACATCAGTAAGGTCGAGGTACGCAGTACTTGTGTCTGCGGCGTTGTATACACAAGACTATACATGATTGTGATGACAGTACTTTTCAGTCTGTCTATCAATTCATATCACACCCCTTTCTGTGTCATTAGCATACAATATATACCACTGCTGTGTTCCTGATGTTTTGCATGTCTAAACTGCGTACTAATGCGCCGGACAAGAAGGGGGGGGGGAGGTTGTGGGGAGTTTAACGTCCTTTTTCATCCAAACAGAAGGGAAATCCATACAATGTTTAAGTAGTTTATTGACTGGAAAGACTGGAGAGAGAGAGAGAGAGAGAGAGAGAGAGAGAGAGAGAGAGAGAGAGAGAGAGAGCACCAGGTCATAAACAGCGAGCACGCGTCAGTTCATAAATATCCATAACGAAGTAGACACGCCATGACCGATTCCTCATGTGGATATCAAAGGGCAAAGAACTCATGAAAGGGCAGAGAACTGAGCCGATCAATGTTCACCGCACGAGACAAATTTTGCCCACATCTCTATCTGCAGTGGCAGGCGCAATATGCTGTCACGCACACAAAGCAGATAACATGTAAACTCCATGACTCGGGGCGATTTTTTTTTGAATGAGGGAGGGGGGGGGGGAGGAGCAGAGGTGGAGGGGGGGGGGGGGGCTGTGTTTTTAGGGGTGGATGCTTTCAAATTGTAGGTTGGATAGTCACGGGTTTTATTTTTTACCACATAAGTATAAAGGTTATATCGAAGACGGGGGGCAGCAACTG
>JACVVK020000099.1:1017500-1035000 GCA_018292915.2 Batillaria attramentaria
ATACAAAAATAAACAGAGCCGTAAGGGCAGGACCTAGGCGCAACGACACGCACATACCGACAACATGATGCAAACAGTTAAATGGTGTTCAAGGATGAAAACAGATGAGTTTTAAAATTTTACTTACTTTTTGTTTGTTTGTTTGTTTGTTTGTTTGTTTGTTTGTTATCTCGATCCCGGCTGGGGCCAAATATTTGTGTTGGCTTTTTTCATCGTTGCCCCGCCTTTGGTATCACCTTATGAGGTGGAAAAAGACGTTAAATCCACAACAGATGAGTTTTAAAATTTTACTTACTTTTTGTTTGTTTGTTTGTTTGTTTGTTATCCCGATCCCGGCTGGGGCCAAATATTTGTGTTGGCTTTTTTCATCGTTGCCCCGCCTTTGGTATCACCTTATGAGGTGGAAAAAGACGTTAAATCCACAAACACCCACCCACCCCCACCCTTGTTTGTTATCCCTTTCGGGAAATTCGGGCTGCTTTCCCCGGGGGAAGCGCGTCGCCGCGGTGCAGCGTCACCCAATACCTATCCTATATATATTTTTTATATACAATTTTGCTGTGGGAGGAAAGTCGGATAACCCGGAGAGAAACCCCCGATAAGCAGCCCGGCAGCCAGGAAAAACCGGTATCACATATCACAAGCTCGACCTGGGCTCGAACCCACGCTTCATCGCCATGACATTGGTGACGGCCGTTCAGTAGCGCAGCGGCCAAATCCGACGCGCTATGTATTAGACCACCGCTCACCCACAAAGTTTCAAAGGAGAGTGACTGGCGGAGAGAATGAGGGAGTGAATTCCAGGCTAAAGGACCGGAGCAGGAGAATGCTCGAGTGCCAACAGTAGAACGTCTACTGCGGTCATGTGATAGATAGATAGATAGATAGATAGATAGATAGATAGATAGATACGTTTACATGCAACACGTGCAGATACTGAGATCAGGGCCCGTATGTAAAACTCGAGGTTAATTTAACCCACGCCTACGGGCCTAACCCAGACTAGGACAAAAGAAACCCCAAAACAAAATTTACAAAAAAAAAGGAAGCGAAGAAAGAAAGACAGAAATCCTTCTATAACGGCATGGGCACCTTGCTTGAATGGACCCGCTTTCTGATTTAAAACAAAAAAACAACAGAAAATTTAACCCTTGAGCTAGTTTAGTTCGAGGTTAGACTCTAACCCTGGGCTATGCTCCCTAAACCCGACTTTTACATGCGGGCCCTGGCTGTAGACGTGGATTTCAATGAGAGATATTCATGAACGGCTAAGATCCATACAGCCAACAGTCTATAAATAGGCATCGTGTTTCAAATGACTTCCTCAAATTCATTCTCAGCATTTCTGCTCAGCTGATTCTCTCTCTCTCTCTCTCTCTCTCTCTCCTCTCCCCCAAAAGTGAATAAAAAATTGGATTAATATTTGAATTACGAAGCATGGGCCGGAGACATTTCACATGCAACTCGCATGCAGACGGCCGAGACGGAGCGGAGGAAAAACGGGAAGGATCGGGGAGGATCGGGCTGTTGAAATTGAATTGCATTTCATGGGACTCCTCACAATTTGCTTTTGCTGCTTTATGAAGCGGCGGTCGGGGGAATTAGGAAGCGCGGAGGGGGGAGGGGGAGGGGGAGGGGGGGGGGAGGGAGGGGATGGGGAGAGTTATGGGTGGGGGAGGGGGGTATGGGTGTCGCACTCACTAGTTGTATCGTGTAGGGTTTCGTAGGACCTGGTACAGGAGAGGAGACGGTGGTGAGTGTGGTTGAGGGGGGTTGGGAGGTGAACAGACGAGATTGTGTGTGTGTGTGTGTGTGTGTGTGTGTGTGTGTGTGTGTGTGTGTGTGAGAGAGAGAGAGAGAGAGAGAGAGGGAGAGAGTACTTGCATCGGGTTTCAATCAAAGCGATGATGGCAGAAATTACGCCCTCTTTCACTGCAAAAAGTCTTGTCGGTTACGTTATAGTGTGAACGTGGGAACCGAGGAATTGAGGTGCTTGTGTGTGTGTGGGGGGGGGGGAGGGGGGATGTGAGGGGGGGGGGAGTGGAGGAGTAAGACCTACATCTGTGCTATCATCGGGTGGGGCTTTGAATGGAAGCTAGGGTGGCAGAATTATACGCCCTTGCTCTCCGCCAAAAAAAAAATCCTGTTACGTCATTGTGGACGTGAAAACCGAGACACGGAGATGAATAGGGGTGGGGTTAAGGGAGGGGGAGGGGGGAAGGGGGGGGGGAGTAGTCTCACTTCAATACTATCATTAGATGTTGGGTTTGAATTGAAGCTAGGGTGGCCTTGTTGTTCCTTGTTGTGTCAGTGCAGACGTGGGAACGGAGGACATGGCTGAGAACGACCGCCCCTTACGATCACCTGTCGATTTCTACAGAAATGAAATCCTGACCGACATTACCGTTCAGTTAATCTGACCTGTTTTAGGAACACCTCGCTTCACATAGGACGACTAATGTTGTGGAATACTGTTGTGTTTATGGGCGGGTCTGTATACTGGAAATAATCTGTCTTTATTATACGGCTTCGATCAATGAATAACGCCTGGCGTTTTGCTTGGGGATTCGAACTCAAGACCCCAACACTCTAGCTACCAGCTCAGTTATCCCAGACCACCGACGGTCTTCTAAAAGACTCGCAGACTGACTATACTGTACACCCACCATCTGTGGCAGTCTGTCCCGCATCACGTCATATAGTCTATTTCCCGGGACAAGTGTCTTTACTTAGTCTCTGCTTGCTGAATGACCGACAGTCAGGCGAGCCTCGCATCTTGATGCTGAACCCGAGTTGTACTTGGCCTCATCTCAACAGGTCTGCCCCTGGTCTGGCTTTGAATGGTTGATGAGATCAGTCAGCTATTTACATACTGCCGCCGGCAGTTCGGCGACCTCCTATTGAGCAACGTTGCTTCAGAATCATTTTTGTCTTTATTATCTCTTTCGGGAAATTCGGGCTGCTTCGCCTCCGGGGGAAGCGCGTCGCCGCAGTGCAGCGCCACCCAATACCTATCCTATTTTTTTTTATAACAATTTTGCTGGGGGAGGAAAGCCGGATAACCCGGAGAGAAACCCCCGATGAGCAGCCCGGCAGCCAGGAAAAACCGGTATCGCATATCACAAGCTCGACCTGGGCTCGAACCCACGTTTCATCGCCATGACATTGGTGACGGCTGTTCAGTAGTGCAGCGGCTAAATCTGACGCGCTACCTATTAGACCACCGCTCCCCCCCCCCCCCCCCCCCCAGTGAGAATCTGCCTGCATGGTACCTATGGAGACAAGAGGTTCATTTGATATAGTTTTCTGGTAGTGATTTTTGAGTTTTGATGGCACCTGTTGCGAACTAACATGGTGTTGGGGATTAGTAAATGCGGAATGTTTGTCAGGTACGAAGGCCCAACACTGTTGCAGAGATCAACAGACATAAAGGCATTACAGTCACGTGGTACAAAGGATCAATAATTATGTCTGTCGTGTATCGGTTTATATATATATATATTTTTGTACCTGTAATCGTACTGCGTTAAAGGCGCTATGAGTGAGAGCGCATTGAATTACAGTGGACATTTTTTCGTCTTAGAAAACCGATGGAAATTATGATTATCACTACTACTACTACTACTACTGCAACTACTACTACTACTACTACTACTACTACTACTACTACTACTACTACTACTGCAACTACTACTACTACTACTACTACTACTACTACTACTACTACTACTGCAACTACTACTACTACTACTACTACTACTACTACTACTACTGCAACTACTACTACTACTACTACTACTACTACTACTACTACTTCTGCTACTACTACTACTACTACTACTATTACTACTACTACTACTACTACTACTACTACTACTACTACTGCAACTACTACTACTATTACAGGTGTACTATCATTTCTGTTATTATTGCTACTATTTTCACTCTTTCGGGGGAGCCGGGGTGGCCGAATGGTAGAACGTTGGACTTCTAATGCTCGGGTCGTGAGTTCGTATCCCGGCTGCGGCCAAATGTTTGTGCTGGCTTTTTCATCGTTGCCCCGTCTTTGATTTCACCCACACGCGGTGGAAAACCCAACCCAACGTCAGGTGTACTATTTATCACTATTATTACTGCTGTTATTACAGTCGAACCTGCCAAGGCGGTCACCTGTATAAGCCAAACCACTGTCTAACCTGGTCACCCCAGAGGATCCCCTGACACACTAGCTGTTGACATGACACCCTGGATAACCCGGTCACCCTGTCTAAGGTGGTCAGTTTGACCCAGTCCCTTGGGTGACCGCCTTACACAGGTTTGACTGTATCACACTTTCGACACGTGTACAACTGTGCTTTTGTGTGTTTCAGATCTGCTGACGGACCACGCCCTACATAACGGTGCCCTCAGGCTGACTAACTCCGTGTCATTGGCTCCCCGACTCCCCTTGTTGCTTGACTCCCCCAGCAAAACGTCACTACAGTAGTAGCAACGACAGCCAGGGACGACGCGAAAACGATTAATCCACTGAAGCAGATCATGTCATTGATTGGATGACAACGAGGCTAGGAGTGATCGCCCCTTGCTGCCCCCTCGCTTCTCTCCCTTGTTTCCCTCTCGACAGTTACGTCCCCTTTCTCATCTTCCGCCCTTACCCCTTAGTTACCCCCCAGGGCCTTTTGGGGGAACTGAAAACTGTGACTGTGCGACTCAATCAACGAATCTGACAGCGAGAAGGATTTGTCACATTTGGCAAATTGTGTCTGCCAGTCTTTCCATGTGATATCCGCATCACACACACAGAAAAAAAAGAAGAAAAGTCAGTGAAACTTTCATGAACTTTACCCACACAGGTTTTCAGTCCCTCGAGAAAATCACACGTCCTTATGAAACGCCCACAACGATCTCTTTGCACAAAGTTTTGACAGATTTTATTTAAATTTCTGAAAGGAAAAAAAAAACCGTTTCGAATTTCACTCATTTGCAAAGCCGCCTAAGCCCAAGTTCCACGCGCGCCCTTACAACGATCGTTGTCCAATATTTTCCTTTGTTCGACTGATTCACAAGAACGGTGGGCCCTCGTTCCCAAGGCAACATACGACGCACGTGCATTACAAACGAAAGCAGGGGAATAGCTGAAGTATTGAGTCAGGGACGGGCCAAACAAATCCCACATTGAGCAAAGCACACACGGTAACCGATCGACACCTTTCGCCCGTCTGAACACGGGCTAGAAGGCTCGCTGATCCCGTGTGTCGTCAAGGCAACAGAACTTGCACGTGCGACATACAAAACCCAGCGAAAAGTTACCAAATACTCGTGGACGCACTCGCGTATTTAGATACAGTCCTTCGTTTTACGACGGCCTCTGCATCGGATGAAACTCACTGGGTACAACATTACTCTGTTGAACTGTGTGAAAAGTTTTGCACTGCCTTCATACCTGCAGGGTTTGTGTACACCTGTTAATGACAGTACTGTGTGTATGGGCCTACTCGGAACGCGGTGTGTTTTTCAACCTAAGCACTGAGTTGTGATTTTTCGCTGAACATCGAAACTGTCTACATGCCCAGCGACTGTGAGTTACTCTGTAAAACGTATAGGTCCCAGTTTCCGTCAACGATACTGAACTGTTCAGGGTCTGAAATCGAAAGTTGTCTGTTTTTCAAGGTTGTGCTGTTCATTTCTTCAAACGACTACAGTTCTTGTTGACATAGCAACGTGAGTTATACTCTCGAACAAGTGTTTGTACAAAGTGTCCCATCGAAATTTTCCATTGCTCATTTTGCGTTGAGAGAGAGGGTGGGAAAAAAGCATAATAACTGTTACTTGTTCACTCGAAGTTTGACGTACATTCGCTCAACTCCCTGTTCATTGTTCCCTGGACATCACGCTCGACTCTTGTTCAACTGAACGTCACCTGAACGCTCGTGTTCACTTCCTCGGCGGTTTCCTTTGGAGTACCACCCAGCGACGCGCGTCGTTCACATCGTGTTCACATCGTGTTCAGTGTTCACAGGATGAGATCTACAGACATGGCCGCCATGAACGCCCCTACCAGCGCTTTGAACACCGAGACATCCATCGCGCTCAGTCAAAGCATGGACTCCGTCAACACTACACCAGAAGAAGAGGTCAGTTGTGTATATGTCGTTGATATCCTCTTTGCTGTCGTTATTGTTGTTTTCTTAACTCTTTTCCACCTCCAGTGGTATTCCTTCCAGGTCAGGGGATAGAATCCATGGAGGACCCGGGAGCTGGGGCAATTTCTATCATGCATGATAAATGAGGATGAGGGTGGTGGTATGATAATGCTATGGAGGTTCACGTGGTTTGAGATTGCGTGACAGGGCCGCATTCCGCGCTTCCTGTCATAAATATCAAGTCGTGGACCATGCCTCGGAACTACGGCACCTGTGGTGCCGGCCGTGTGATCATCCACATCATGCGATGTGTCATAACAAGGGAAGCACCGTGGGTAAGAGCCGACCTAGGCAGGAAGGAAAATCCCCCTTGCGTCGGCTGGGATTCAAACCCGGGTCTCCCGGTTCATGGTCCGAAGTGCTGACCACTACACCAAGGGGGGGGGGGGGGGGGGGGGTCGTTGTCGTCGTTTTCGGTGTCGGTGTCAGTGACGTTATCGTCGCTGTTGTGTAGTCGCGTTGTTATTGATGTCGTCGTTGCTTTGTCGCTGTGCTGACAATAGACGGCTGCTGTCCTAAGCGGGACCGGGAAGGAGGGGGTGGGTGGGGGTGGGGGGCAATGGGGGAAGAGTTATGGGAGTATCGACTCTTCATTTGAAGGAAGTTTGTGGGTTAAATCCTGACAAATATTTACACAGAATTCCTATCTGTGTTCTCGTCTTTCAAATCACGTTTGTTGCCCATGATGGACAAAAAAACAAAAGACGTTGAAGACGAACAGAAAGTCTCCCCCCCCCCCCCCCCCCACACACACACACTTCTACCCTTGCAACCCCCGCCCCCACCCCCGCTTCCACCACACACACAGGGACACACAGATGATGTGTCTGGAAAGAGTAAAGGTATAGACATCGATACCTCTGACCTTCTCACGGCGAACGCTTTGGAAATCGAGCAAGGGAAGCAACTCCAAAACAGAGCCAGAATTTTTGACAGTGAAAAATGCAAGTCATGCGTGCATCAGGCACGGAGAACCTCGGAATACGCGCAGTTTAGAACAGCGGAGCGAGCTCAAAAGAAAGCGGTTGAAATGGGCCGTTCACGGGCGTTTGTTCTGTAATCGTGGTGTCGTGTTTCTCTCTGGATGCTCCGGCATTCTGCAAAACTGTTGCGGTGCGAGTGGTGAATGTGCGGAAAACACGTGCTTGCTTTTGGTTTCTTGACTTGCTTGTTTTCGTTTTTTGTTTTCACCTCAGAAACGCTGCTCATTAGACGACACCTTCGGGAGACTTTTACAAAAAAAGCGGTGTGTGTGTGTGTGTGTGTGTGTGTGTGTGTGTGTGTGTGTGTGTGTGTGAGAGAGAGAGAGAGAGAGAGAGAGAGAGAGAGAGAGAGAGTTGAAATAACGTTATTTTAAAACAGAGAGAGAGAGAGAGAGAGAGAGAGAGAGAGAGAGATTTCCAAGGAGGAGGTGACAGGAGGCACAAGTTCCAAATCTGTCCTCACGTTGTGATACTAAGCGTTACAATACATTTCCAGTCAGAAAAAAGCAACTAAGAGAAAACGGGTGAACTTGAAAATACACACACACACACACACACACACACACACACACACACACACACACACACACACACACACACTTGTAAGGACTGATTTAAAACAAACACTAGCACGTGAATTACGTCAATAAAACAATATAGAGGTTGTGGACAATCTACCAGGATGAAACAGTAGGATTTTTTGTCAGTTTGGGGTGGGTGGGTGGGTGGGTGGGATTATAGAGAAAGAGCAACTGACGAAAAACAAAATCAGCCAAAATGTTGCTCCAATCCGGTATTCGAACTCACGACCCGATAATTGCAATTGGAAGAACTGAAGAGATCCAGTAACACTATAATATCCAAGAGAGAGAGCGAGAGAGAGAGAGGGGGGGGGGTAGGAGAGGGGTGGGGGCTGTGGAAAGGGAGGACACTAACTCATTGATAGAGAACACACACCGGAGCCCTCTCTCTCTCTCTCTCTCTCCCCAAACCACACCAAACAACCAGACACAGTCCCTTCCTCACCCAGTCAACACAACACTATGCGCGCACACAAACACACCCTCCCTTCCCCGCACACACTCATGACGCCGCATTGTTTCTCTCCCTTCGACACGGTGCTCGCCCCTGTCCCCAAACCAACGACCTTTCACCTTCGACCCCCCCCCCACCCCACTTCATTACACAGCGCTAATCGAGTTGCAGTTTCCTGCCTAATTAGGCCGGTTCGCCGCAGAAAATAAGTAAGCGTCTGGCAACCCGCTTGCACTCCGTTATCGTTTATTGAGCGCTGCATGGCCGTTAGGGGCGCTGTGCTGGGGTGAAGGGTCACGTGGAACGCGAGAAATTGACACGGGGGGGTGTGGCGCGATGGTGATGATTTCGTAATGTGCGTTTCGTGATAGAGCAAAACTGGCTGCATGATGCAGGCCAGAGATACGAAGTCTGGAGAAGAGAGAGAGAGAGAGGGTGTGTGTGTGTGTGTGTGTGTGTGTGTGTGTGTGTGTGTGTGTGTGTGTGTTACTCTCAGACTTTCATATAAACGGCTGACTGAAAATTGACAAGCGTGTGTGTGTGTGTGTGTGTGTGTGTGTGTGTGTGTTACTCTCAGACTTTCATATAAACGGCTGATTGAAAATTGACAAGTGTGTGTGTGTGTGTGTGTGTGTGTGTGTGTGTGTGTGTGTGTGTGTGTGTGTGTGTGTATTACTCTCAGACTTTCATATAAACGGCTGATTGAAAATTGACATTGTGTGTGTGTGTGTGTGTGTGTGTGTGTGTGTGTGTGTGTGTGTGTGTGTGTGTGTGTGTGTTACTCTCAGACTTTGATATAAACGGCTGATTTAAAATTGATAAGCATTTGTGTGTGTGTGTGTGTGTGTGTGTGTGTGTGACGGTGTGTATGTGACGGTGTGTATGTGACGGTGTGTTTGTGTGTGTGTGTGTGTGTGTGCTCGCTGTTATTATCAAGTTGGCTATGTATTCTTTCATTGCAAGCGGGCGTCGCGCCAGTTCCGAGGCGCCGGTAACCAGATTATGTCCATACTCTCAAAGCGTTCTCTTTTGCATCGCATTGTGTCTACAATAAGAGAATAAAGTCCTGTAGGTGTGTTGGGGAGGATGAGGGGGTCGAAAGATGGAAGTGCAAAGAGAGAGAGAGAGAGAGAGAGAGAGAGAGAGAGAGAGAGAGAGAGAGCAAGCAAACAATGGCCTTTTAGCATGCCAAGTGTCAAACGATTGTATGCAGATGAGAAAAGCATCCTAATTAACCCTCACTCACGCCCGTGCCATCTCGAATATCAAACACCACGCGCTCCCTAATTACCATAGCCAGCAGTGGTGCCGGGTATACAATATCTGATATCACCCACCTTCATAGATAAGCAGCGTCGCATTCCAGCCAATTGTTGCTCGCCGAACCTTTAACGGTGTGTACATTGTGCTCTTATTCCACCATCAAACATGGTGGCACAAATAAGTTCAGATCGATCGTACATGTTAATGTTAAATATTGTCTGCTGCATTTCCGTGGTACGCGATGCATTGATGCATTGGGGAAAATACATACCGCGAGCTAAAAAAAAAAAAAAAAAAAAGGAGAAAAAAATCGAATAAACTTCACGCGTTTGCCTATCTGAAACAAGAACTGTTTCACAATTTTGTCGAGAGGGCGTGTCGTGTACAAGGCCGCTGATCGCCAAAACTGTACCACAGTTATCATGTCGCACGCAGTACGCTAACGTAGAACATAATATTATACGTCAACCAGAGTCACCACAATAGTTTCAAACGCTATATTGTGACCCAAGTGACTGATTCTGATGCCCGGATTAACCCTATTGTGACGGGTACTGCCGCCGCCTCAACACTGCCTGGGCCTGCCCCCATACAACTGCAGTAAACTTCAGTGAAGACACGAACACTTGACATTTTCAACTGATGTGTGCACTGAATGAAAACCGAGTGGATGGAGGATTCAGCTTTAATGAGTTGTGGTCGATGCGGGCCTGAACCTTTGATCGAAGTGTTCCGTCAGGAATGAGTTAAGCGCATTCGACGAAAAGTTTTCCACGGCGTTGTTGTACGCCTGACAAATGTATTGAGAGGCACAGATTCGAAACGCAACGGATTAATCTGTCAGTACCGACTCTTGAAATGACACATAACCTTGGTGGAGGGAGGATGGGGGGGGGGGGGGCTATGGGTCTACTAAGTCTTCGCATGTCACGTGGTGCTGAACGGGACCGAAAACTAAAACTACTGCGAAGTCATGCAACGATCTGTAGCGACCTCTATCTCACACTGAGTGTGAACGAACAAGAAGCGACTGTGCGTGCGTGCCCCAGGCGCAAAATCCTGCACTGTCCGTCAAACAGGCTCGAGCCAAATGATGCCTGTTGATGCGAACACGCCACTGAAGGCAGCGTCATTGACCAGTTAAGTCGGTTACAGGGGTTAACTTCGTTATGCGTGACTGCAGTGTAGAGGGATGGCATTCACGTGGGGTCGGACCTGATGGTTTGATTGTAAGGGGTTTGGTGTCTCCAGAAACTTGAAGAGCATTTTCAGAAGTGTCGCTGTCTGTCTGTCTGTACTAGTAAGATGTCTGCCTGTCCGTTTGTCTCTCCGTCTGTCTCCCTAAAATTCGTAATAGCAACGACAACCTTGGAAATGGCCATTTTGTTCGTAGTCTTTCCGTTATTAAATAAGGATTCATTGGCATCGTCTCTCTCTCTCTCTCTCTCTGCGTGCGTGCGTGCGTCCGCATGTGTGTGTGTGTGTGTGTGTGTGTGTGTGTGTGTGTGTGTGTGTGTGTGTGTGTGTGTGTGTGTGCGCGCGCGTGCGTGCGTGCATGTGCGTGTGTGCGTACATGTGTCACTCCGTGTGTAGCGTAGCTAACCAACACGGTTCCCTAACTGGCCTCACAATGTCCAGTACAGCCACTAATCCGATAAAGCCTTAATCCGTCTTACTGCCCCGGAGCGACCCACTTGAGCGGTGAAAGTCCCACTCTCGCCATCGTGTAGGTCTGTCCAGCAGCACTCTTTCACTCTACTGGCGTGTGTAGTGTAGGCCTGTTCACCTTTACTCTGGCTGTAAATGCTTAGTGCGGCACAGTTTTGGCGTTAATAGCAGGACGCGTACAGTGGCCCGATTGACGCGGCGGATGCCACCCGACATTGTTGGGTAAAGACAAAAGCACTCATTAACCGTACAACGGTTTATTGAATCATCTGTTCGCTTCGCCTCTACACGCTGGCACGGAGCCAACACAGGGCTAAAGGCAAAGCGAGAAGCCAGGCTTATGCTGTAGCGTTGCGGTCACCCGCTGAGCAGAAGACATTTAGGCTGTTTGAATTACGCTCGCACAGCCAGCAGACGTCACTGCGCTGCATTTAGAGCTTTACTAATTAAGATAGTATTTCGAGCATAAGGGGAGCCGGGATAGCCGAATGGTACAGCGTTGGACTTTCAATGCTCAGGTCTGAGTTCGAGTCCCGGCTGGGGCCAAATATTTGTGCTGGCCTTTTTCTCGTAGCCCCGTCTTTGATACTACCCTTACGTGGTAGGAAAGGACGTTAAATTCCCAAATAAACACCCGCCCACCCTCGAGCGTGTACGGGCGCGCTCACAAACGTAGCCTTTCCAAAGCAGAATATGATTTTTTTTTTTTTTTTTTGGTAAAACCTTGTAATCTTTGAACTGGTGCCTTGAACAGCTGAGGGGCCAAATATTTGTGCTGGCCTTTTTCTCGTTGCCCCGTCTTTGATATCACCCGGAAGTGGTGGAAAAGGACGTTAAACTCCCAAAACACCACCACTACCACCACCACTTCAACAGCTGAGCGTCTGACCACATCTCATCAACCAATGTTGCTAGAAGAGGCCGGATCGACACTGTGGTGTGAGGAAAAGGGGGGAGGAGGGGAGAGGGGGGGGGGAGAGAGAGAGAGAGAAGAGGGGGTACATTGTCCAGTCTACTGGTCTGTTTGTCCGTGTGTGGTCAGAGCGGAATTTTCCGGCACAACACACAGACAACGCACTCGGCCATCAAACACATGCCCAATATTGGGTCAGACCACCTCTACATTTGCCCAGTCACCTAGTTTCTCCCGCTCCTGCTGTCTCGTCGCAAAATATTGGGGATGTCAGGATGTGTGTTTTTGTTTGTCTGACTTTGTATTCTCTCTCTCTCTCTTTTTTTCTCGCTCGCTCGCTGCGTCCTTTGCATAGCTGAGCCACAATGGCGATTTTTTTCTTCTCATGCCGTTATTTTCATTTAAAACAGTTGATGATGATTGGTTGAAACAGGTTTATTGGAATACGATTCGTACAAGTAAACAATTAGTGAGCATATTCCATAAACAAGGCACCGTTTATGATAATGCTCAGGGCCCGTATGTAAAAGTCGAGGTTAATTTAACCCACGGCTACGGGCCTAACCCAGAGTAGGCCAAAAGAAACCGAGAAACAAAATTACATAAAACAGGAGGCGAAGAAAGGAAGAAATAAATCCTTCTATAACGGCTTAGGCATCTTGCTGGAATGGACCCGCTTCTTGATTAAAACAAACAAACAAACAAAACAAAAAACAGAAAATTTAACCCTAGAGCTAGTTTAGTTCGAGGTTAGACTCTAACCCAGCGCTAAAATCCCTAACCTCTACTTCTACATGCGGAGCCACGGAGAAACAAGTACATATTGACAGTGTTGCAATGGCAGACTAAACTGGTCAGTAATTATGATAGATTTAAACTACATGTGTGTGTGTGTGTGTGTGTGTGTGTGTGTGTGTGTGTGTGTGTGTGTGTGTGTGTGTGTGAGAGAGAGAGAGAGAGAGGATTATTATTTGAGTCGCGTATCCATGCCCTTCTACGCTTGTTCGGGAGCGGAGTGCGCTCGAGGAGGAAACTGGTGCACATGTCAAATTTCGGTCGTGTTTGGACGAACCATATCGAGTGAACCTGTATTTCATATTATGGCGGGGGGAGTATGCCAACTCTCTCTCTCTCTCTCTCTCTCTCTCTCTCTCTCTCTCTCTCTCTCTCTCTCTCTCTCTCTCTCTCTCTCTCATTTGGTTGCAACAATGTTATTCGTCTGATACCAGAGCCAAACCAAACATATCGAGCTGAGGAATGAAAAACAATAAGCAGAAAAGACAAATGAATAATTTGTCAGTTAATGGAATTAGCCCTTTTGACATCGAAAATTTGTCTGTGACACTGTCCATACTCCCCCCCCCCCCCCCGTCTCTCTCTCTCTCTATCGCTCTGTCTGTCTGTCCGTCTGTCTCTCTCCCCCCCCCCCCCCTTCTCTCTCTCTCTCTGCTCGGGTCGTGAGTTCGAGCCCCGGCTGGGGCCAAATATTTGTGCTGGTCTTTTTCTCGTTGCCCCGTCTTTGATATCACCCATACGCAGTGGAAAAGGTCGTCAAAACTCAGATCCCGCCCCCCCCCCCCACACACATATATAATATCCCTCAGCTTACTTACTGTATGTGCTTGTGTCTCTCTGTTTATCAGCCTCTGCTTCCGGTAGACGACGTAAAACTCCATGATCAAACGTACAGCGTCACAGTCACAGTTGAGAGAGAGAGAGAGAGAGAGATGATGATGATGATGAAACTTTATTTATCAACGGTAAAAGTTTTGACAGAAATTCGCCAGTTTGCAAACTTGCCGTTGCTAATACTACAGAGACTATCTACTAAGGAAAAAAAGGGAGCAAGATATAAAAGGTATTAATATGCACTAAACTACAAGAAACAAAAACCATCGAGAAAAACGTCCATCAGGTCAAAACGCATTCACACACACGTGCGACCTTCGTAAACACAGATCACTGATACAATACTGAAGTGATGCAAAATAGAAAATCAAAATAACAGAGAGAGAGAGAGAGAGAGGGGGGGGGGGGTATTTAACGTCCTTTTCCACCACGTATTGGTGATATCAAAGACGGGGTAACGAGAGAAGGCCAACGCAAATATTTGGCCCCAGCCGGGATTCGAACTCACGACCCGAGCATTGAGAATCCAACGAGAGATTTGAGAGAGAGAGAGAGAGAGTTCTCTTACATTTTCATTTCTCACAGGCGGCAGCATGTCTGTGTTCCCCCAGGTCTATGTTCCCCCAGGTCTATGTTCCCCCAGGTCTATGTTCCCCCAGGCCGATGTTCCCCCAGGCCGATGTTTGTCTATGTTCCCCCAGGTCTATGTTCCCCCAGGTCTATGTTCCCCCAGGCCGATGTTCCCCCAGGCCGATGTTCCCCCAGGTCTATGTTCCCCCAGGTCTATGTTCCCCCAGGCCGATGTTCCCCCAGGTCTATGTTCCCCCAGGCCGATGTTCCCCCAGGCCGACATAGAAATAAAAGACAATGTTGCAACAGACACTCCTTTATCACTGAAAATTCTATTTTCGGTACAGAAAGGGTCAAGACGGTATTATGAGGTCTTTACGAAAAATCAGGTTGTGCCCAGATTTCAGGAAAAATGGAACACAAAGCTCAACTGCAGTATAACTGAACTGGGTAGTTACTTTACGAAAATTACAAAAAAATACAAGATGTAAAGCTACGCTGGTTCCAAACAAGAATTGTGCATCGTATTTTGGGAACAAACATTGTTTTAAAAGAAATGGGAGTGGAAAGAGACAACAAATGTGCATTATGTAGTGCGGAAAAAGAAAGTATTGAGACATGTACTTTGGTACTGCGAAATAGTAAAGACATTCTGGCAGAATTTGGAGGATCTTAATCAGAGCCAAATGTGGACATGTTCATCACCTGCAACTGAACAAAAAAAAAAAGAAAAGTGGTGCTGTTTGGAAAAGACACTTTCTTGGAGACAGACGAGATATTTGATTTTCTAATCATGTTAGCCAAGTTTTTTTTTTAATATACAAAGGTAAAATGACAGAAAGACAACCTGACATCACCCTTTTTAACAAAATGTTAAGGGAAAGATATGAATTAGGAAAGTATATTGCAAGCATAAACATGGATTATATAAACTTTATGAAAAAATGGATTAACTGTTTGAGTAAGTAGAACAGGATAACATGCATGAGTGCATGTTTTTTCGCTTGTAGGCAAGCAGGCATGTATGCATGTATGTTTATTATGTTTATATGTGTGTGTACATGTATATATGTATATTCGTGAGTAAGCTACAAAAACAAGAATTTAAAAAAAAAAATGTCATTCCTGGGGGAACATAGACCTGGGCCGGGGAACATCATAGTAGACCTGGGGGAACATCGGCCTGGGGGAACATCGGCCTGGGGGGTGGGTGTTTGGGGGTTTAACGTCCTTTTCCACCACATAGGGTGATATCAAAGACGGGGCAACGATGAAAAAGCCAGCACAAATATTTGGCCCCAGCCGGGATCGAACTCACGACCCGAGCATTAGAAGTCCAACGCTCTACCATTCGACCACCCCGGCTCCCCATCGGCCTGGGGGAACATAGACCTGGGGGAACATAGACCTGGGGGAACATCGGCCTGGGGGAACATCGGCCTGGGGGAACATCGACCTGGGGGAACATAGACCTGGGGGAACATCGGCCTGGGGGAACATAGACCTGGGGGAACATCGGGTGCCTCCCCATTGAAAGGCCTTTGCAGCTAATGTGCTGCACACACTTGCAGTTAAAATTAACCCTTTCAGCCCTGAAGGAATCTCAATAGCGATAACGCTCTCTGCCTGGGAGTTTTTCAAGTGTGCTAAATCTAAAGCTGGGCTCTTGCATGCAAAACCCTATTTCTCAAGAAGTACTGGATCCATCCTATAGGCGAATCTTCCACTGTGCAGAGCGTATGAGAGTCGGTCACATGCACGCATATAATTGTTAGGGTCTGCGAGACCGCAGGTGATACGGTGGCAGGGCTGAAAGTGTTAATATAGTTGCGGTCATAGGCATACAGTCATACAGTCATATAACCCATTACAAAAAGCTGCTCCGCGCCTCGAGGTTTGTGCACACGAACCGTGTTTGAGCTCGTGCGAATCTTCAAGCCAGCGCAGGGCGTGTCATTAGAATGTGGGTCAAGGGTCACGTATGAAAGAAAAACGGGTAAGTGGGAACGGAAGAATAGGGGTGAGGGGGTTCGGGGGTGGGGGGGAGGCGCGCAGGAAGAGGCGGTGGAGGGGGGGGGGGGGGGGTGAGGGGTAGGAGTACATGGCATAGTGTCATCCACTTCAAACTCAATCCTCTAAGTAAAGAGATTGTTTGCTGAAGGTGGGGTCTCCTTATTCGCTTTGTGTCACGTCCAACAGTGTGTGTGTGTGTGTGTGTGTGTGTGTGTGTGTGTGTGTGTGTGTGTGTGTGTGTGTGTGTGTGTGTGTGTGAGAGAGAGAGAGAGAGAGAGAGAGAGAGAGAGAGAGAGAGAGAGATGAAATGAAGTGAAATGAAACTTTATTAAAAATTTTGTCAACGGTAAGACATTGGTCTAGTGGTCCAGTTTTCATTCTTGCCGTTGCTAATGCTACACACACACACACACACACACACACACACACACACACACACACACACACACACACACACACACACACACAATATCTATCTATCTATCTATCTACAGTGCGTCCGCTCACAGAGAAAGAGAGAGAGAGAGAGAGAGAGAGAGAGAGAGAGAGACAAAGAGAGAGAGGACTTAAGCGCTCCACAGTAAAATGGTAACTAATTCAGGAACAATTTTTTCTCGTGTCCGCTTGGGCTAGGGCGTTGTTAGGCATGAAACACATCTCGAAAGTTGACGATCGATCATCTGTGAATGGGGTGGCACCCATTTCACCGTTCTTTTTGGTTTACTTTGCTGTTTACCCACCTGTTAACTCAGGCTTACGTGCCGCCCGCTTGGCCGGAGTTTTGGGTCGTGATGTCTGCTTGTGCTCAGTGGCTTGTCAACAGGAGATTTGAGGAGATCAGATGCACGTGGTTGGTTGGGTAGTTTAACTCGTTCGGTGACGGGATACTTGGATCAAAGGTTCATCCCCGCATCGCCCAGGGCTCGTCACGCTTCAGTGTCGAACCCGAACCCACGCTTCTTTGCCGTGACAGCGGTGACGGCCGTTCAGTAGCAAGTCAAGTTTATTTTCCAACCCTCTGGGGGCATAGAAAAACAAAAACAAAACAAAAACAGTGAAAAAACTCAAACCAAAAACAAGAAAACACAAAAGAACAACCGAACAGAACATACTCAAGAAAAAAGCATATATACACACACACTCGCACATACGTACTGACTGCTTATATACGCACATAAGTACTCGAGTCTATCTAGTGTATGCAGCGGCTAAGTCCGACGCCC
>JACVVK020000099.1:1042500-1047500 GCA_018292915.2 Batillaria attramentaria
GAGAGAGAGAGAGAGAGAGAGAGAGAGAGAGAGAGAGTCCATGCAACTATTCGTTTGCACGGGGAGACGTTCAATGCTTGGGCCTTGAGTTCAAATCCTGAGCGAGAGCCAAATATTTCTGCTGCTTTTTCCTCGTTTTCCCGTCTTTAATCCTGCCCGTATGTGGTAGATAAGGACGTTAAACCCCAAACACCCACCTCTCTCTCTCTCTCTCTCTCTCTCTCTCTCTCTCTCTCTCAGTGATAGACATCATTTCGAGGTGAAAACCAGGCGATAATCGGCGATAGTGCGTGAGACATGACTGAGTCAGGGAAATCTCGATAAATCGAGATAAACACTCACGGTACAGGAATCACCGTTACCTGTACACAGTCATTCGCATGTCGCGACAAGCCTAGAAAGGCAGTTTGCGGAAGATGTCAGAAGATACTGTTAACAATCGTTGTTACATAACAGGGTACCGTTTTCTGTGCTGTCAGTGTTTCAGTGTCTATAAGTAGCTAGAGAAATCGTTTGCGGTACAATAAGGTCTCTCTCACGGTTTCCAGTCAAGAGCATGGAGTCTCTCTCTCTCTCTCTCTCTCTCTCTCTCTCTCACACACACACACACACACACACACACACACACACACACACACACACACACACACACACACACATAGAGTTACATTCCTGTTAAATTCAAAAAGGCATCCATCTTTGTTTCGATTTCAGCTGATTATGTCTGACAGTTCTAGCATAACATAGAGCTTAGTTATGTTAATACTTCAGGCTTTGGAACTTCGCGACGTGCTCTGTACGTGTCCCCCCCCCCCCCCCGCCCCCATTAGTCATGGGACGAAAAGCCTCAACTAAATAAAAAAAATTGTCATTTGTCATTTCGCTCTCCCTCTCTGTCTCTGTCTGTCTGTCTCTGTCTGTCTTTCTCTCTCCCCCCCCCCCCCCCCCCAACTCAGCTTCTCAGGGCAGGCATCCCTGCAGAGGCTTGGAGCTCAATATCGGTATAGCTGCGCAATTTTACACGGACAAATTAAATCAACTTGTCCTAAGCAAACATAAATCCCTTCTCACTTAGCGGAGGACATGCCGCTCTCCACTCCTCCTGCTCCTTCCCCCCCCCCCCCACCTTCTCCCCATCACACACACCATCATTACACCCCTCCTTCTACACCTCCCCCCTCCCCCCATTGCACTCTAGCCACACATCCAGACTTTTAATGTCTCTCTCCAACTGCATGGAGTGTTCTACTGCATAGCAGTGCTATCTAGGACGCCGTTCACAGCTCGCAGCTGCGGCTCAAAGGGTTAAGTTCGTTCCGTTTTTGGTGTAGTTTTTGAGACGGTCGATCAACCCCCAAAACTGGATTCTTCTTCTTCTTGTATGTTACCCATCTGTTGTCTCGATGCCAGCCTTGAGATGCTGTCACTATGCAGGTGTCTAAGTGGTATGTTGTCACACATCACCAAGTAAAGAAACCTTTTTTTGTCTAAATCGAGTATTGAATGCCGTGGTGTTTTGTTTCCGGTTTTCAAAAAGTATATTATTATCCCTTTCATAGTTGTACAGAGGCGGGACAGGCACCAAAACCGAGTCTGCACGTGATTTGGGTGCGATATCAATTCTGTACCGCCTGGGATTCGAACCAGGCAGCTGAGGATACTCAGTCCGATGCCTTGACCACTACACCAAATCCCCTGTTTCATAGTTGTACGGAGGGAGGACAAGCACCGTAACCGAGTCTGCACGTGATTTGGGTGCGACATCAAGTCTGTACCGCCTGGGATTCGAACCAGGCAGCTGAGGATCCTCAGTCCGATGCCTTGACCACCACACCAAATCCCCTGTCTAACCACCACTACCACCCGCCCCCCCCCCCTCCCGCCCCCCCCCCCCCTCATTCCTCCCCCCTGCCCCTAAGGCTATACATTTGCAGCAAACACAAAATCTGCAAACAACAGCAGCACCGTGTAGGCTTGACGAAGTTAGCAGACAAGAGCTGGAAGCGATAATGAGGCGACAACTACTGCAGACGATCTCTTCCTCTCGCGCGTGACGACTGAAAAAGAAGTGCGCGGAGGTAGAAGGCGCAAAACGGTCCAAAACGAGGCGCTAGCGCGAAAGCGAGGGCACGCGCGCACGTGACGAGGCGATTATCGCCCGTGGGAGGAGCGATGCCCATTGGTTATCGCACAGTCAGGGGGATATTGTCAATGATTAGCGGACAATAAGGGGATGGAGAGTCGTTGAACTTAACCTCGCTACATTTCATCACGAGAGGATGTAGGTGAACGGCCTTACGGAAATAGTGTGTTGAGTTTTGATACTGTCCTAGAAACTGTTGTGAGTCTTCTTCATCGTCTCTCTCTCTCTCTCTCTCTCTCTCTCTCTCTGTAAGTTCTTATTTCTTGGTCTCTTTGGTTTTGGTCTTGTTCTTTCTGTTCCTCTTCTTCTAGTCATGGCCTTTTCAAAATTCAAAATTAAAATACTTTATTGTCTGTTTAAGAGAGACTCTAAAAACAGAAAATCTTCTTTGGACTCATTTGATACTCTGTCATTTTGCTGTTCTTGTTTTTCTTGTTGGTCCTTTTTTTCTGCTTGGTCATGTTCGTGTTGTGGTATTGTTGTCTTTTTTGGTATGTTTCATGGGTTTTTTCCCCCAAGTTCTTCTTGTCCGTCTTCTTGTTCTCAGTGGGGAGCCAGGATAGCCGAATGGTAGAGCGGTGGACTTTCGGGTCGTGAGTTCGAATCCCGACTGAGGCCAGATATTTGTACTGGCCTTTCTTCTCGAAATCTTTGCCTTCAAGTAGTCCTCACTACATCCTACAATGATGAAAAAAAAAAAAAAAACAACACAAAACAAACATTATAAGCAAAAGATAAGGAAACAATCTAGACTACCCAAAAAGTGTGAAAGGGGGAAAAAAAAAGAAAAAAGAACACGCCCCAAAATCCAACCAAACATAAAAAACGGGTCACAGAAAGCCAAGACCACAAAGAAAGCCAGTGGGAAAGCATTGAAGTGTGAGAAATGATGACGATGATGATGATGATGACTTTATTACACAAGGATTGAGATATAGGTTCACGAGAACCTGTCTGACAATCTGTCCTTGCTAAACTACAACAACCTAAGATTATAAAAACACGAAGGAGAAAGAGAAAAAAAAACAAAAAAAACCCAACTAAATCAAAACACAAAACAAGCAGAGAGAGAGAGAGAGAGAGAGAGAGAGAGAGAGAGAGTAGGCCTATTGGATCAGCAGGCTAGCCGTCACTGACTGAAGTTTTAAAACCAGTGAACAAACATCCGCACGCATCCAGGCAACAGGGACTGACAGTACTGCCGAAATCACGAGCAGTAAATTGCGATCAAGACTACACACTACTACGTTAACGTTTCACCTATCAGTGATTGACTGCGCAGGACAGTGGCGCTCGATCTAATCACAGACTGCGAGCTACCACGCTCAGGAGGGGCCCGTACTAAATATAGTGAAGCCCCTCACTATGTATAGTGCGCGGTTTTGTTAAAGCGTTTAGGAGCAAATCGAAGCTCGGTGCGAAATATATTGCGATTTGTGTCTTCTGGTCGCATTTGAACTGTCGCGGGTGATACGTACATCACGACGAGACGTCGATACTCGTTGGCCATACAGAATTCGAAGGCAGTTATTTGTACTGACCCCATTGCCGTGGTAAAGGAATAGACGGCTCCACCCAGCAAGTCCCAAGGTCAGAGCCCCGCCCGTTTACTCTGCCGTGTGTTGACAAAACACAGTAGCTCTATGACGTCACTGTCTGGGGAAAAAAAGGGGTGATTTGAAGATGAGAGAGACTGACGTAGTGGTCTTTTTCGTCAAATGACGTCAGTGGTCTTACTGCTTGCTTTCCATCTTTCAGGGGAGCCGGGGTGGTCGAATGGTAGAGCGTTGGACTTCTAATGCTCGGGTCGTGAGTTCGATCCCGGCTGGGGCCAAATATTTGTGCTGGCTTTTTCATCGTTGCCCCGTCTTTGATATCACCCTATGTGATGGAAAAGGACGTTAAGCCCCCCCCCCTCCCCCAACACACTCACACACACACACACACACACACACACACACACACACACACACACACACACACACACACACACACACACACACACACACACCCTTTTCATCTTTCAGTCATATCGAACTACATATGCTTCCCTCGTTGTAGTGTCTGGCAATGATGATGATGATGATGATGATGATGATGATCATTGACGACGATGATGGAGACTTGGTATAGCGCGCAGCTCCACCATAACTGAGTGTTCACTGCGCTTAGGGAGGTTCTTAAAAGAAAAAAATTGTTTAAAAAAAAAAAATAAAGAGCAGATGATCACTGTAGCGACGCCATGAAGAGACGAGTCTTCATTCGCTTCCGTATTGCGACGATGCTGAATGCCTCCCATCACTGACTCAGGCAGAGAGTTCCACAGTTTGGGACCTGCATTTTTGAAGGACCGTGCACCAAAACCTCATCTTGCTCGTGTCGTCAGTCGAAGGGAGCCGCTGACGGAGAGAACTTGCAGACCGCAAGTTGTGCGCTGGCTGGTACTCAGGTATCCGTTCCTGCAGACTGTTATCTTCCGAGAGTGTATCACATTAATATTTCCCATCGGCTTCCGTAGTGTAGTGGTTAGCATTTCGGACTAAGTACCGGGAGACCCGGGTTCGAGTCCCAGCCGAGGCAAGCGGGATTTTTCCTACCTAGGTCGGCTCCTACCCAGAGCGGGTGTGCTATGGGCCCAATGGGGAGGCTGTTGCCACACAGCCGAGCTTCACCCACTTCACGGGTGCGACTTTGGGGGTGCTTCCCTTGTTATGACACGTCTTATGATGTGGATGATTACACGGCCGGCACCGCAGGTGCCGTAGTTCCCGGGCCTGGTTAATGCCGGGATATTTATGACAGGAAGCGTGGAATGCGGCCCTGTCCCGCAGTCCCAAACCACACGGACCTCCATAGT
>JACVVK020000099.1:1052500-1055000 GCA_018292915.2 Batillaria attramentaria
TCTGGCGAGGTGAAGTCACGTGGCCGCTGATTTCGTTCTACGATTTGACTTTATGCGAAATATCGACGGAATTGACTGGTATACATTTGCACCCCCGAACGGGCGAACTATACCAACTGTGCCATAGTAGTGCAAGTGGAGATGAGGTACATTTTTTTTTTTCAGCCAGCTGGTTAAATGTAGGATTGTTGGTGGGAGGGTTGTTTCAGGGGCATTATTTTACTCACAAGTACATTTGGAGGCACATGTTTCAGACTGTTAAGCCTGCTGTTAACTGGGCACAGCGCGCGAAACACACATGTGCACATCACAGTCGTTGCGCTCGGTGACGTGTGTCTACTAACTACAAAACTGAACACAGCTGTGCTCGGTGACAACCCGATTGAAGATGCATTGTCCGCCATGTCTGCGCACCGAGTGACATAGTACAGCCAGTCAGAATCTGTTGTGGAAACCACAGTCACAGTTGTAGCTATTTGAAATCCAGGATGCTGTGATGACACCACAGCGGCGGAAACCCTCCAAATCACAACTGTGGACAGCACTGTGGCGCTCCGCAGTGACCAGTTAAGAGCCAGCTTTAAAAGGCGCCCCATTTCTTGTAAGCTCCGAGATCGTTTTGAGCTGTTTTGGTGGTGATTCACCAAGATAAATTCACAAATACATGCACACACAGACACAGACAGCTCACTGGAGCCAAAACGCAGTAGCCGGTGACGTTGCCGCCGACGACAGTCGACAAGCATGGAGGACGTCGCATACGGACAGTCGAGCTATTATTATTATTATTATTATTATTATTATAAATGGTATTTGTAGGGCGCATTTCTTTGGAATAAACTCAATGCGCCAATCACTCACCGACACTCACGCACATTTTACAAAAGATCTACAGACATACACTGGTGAAACTGACCAGTCGTTGACACGGGAAATTATAGGAAGATGGACCTCTAATAATCGCACCTGTTGAGTCCGAGGCAGAAGTCAAGCCGGGAAGAGAAAACTCGCCATGCCGGTCAGGCCAGCGACCCTGGAACGCTGTCTCCCAATTGTTCCCGGTCATCCAATTCCGATTTGTGCCGCCATTAGCAGCGCAGGGGTCGACTGGGGACAGATAACTCTTTGCCCCTGCTCTTAGGATGGCCTCCCTTAGTCTTATGATCTCACACCCAGAGAGAGGGGGATGGAGGGGTGGGGGAGGGGGGGTAACTTGTTCAGCGAGATTTAGCATGATGAAGTAGTGTTAAAAAAAAAACAAAAAAAAACGGACAGCTAGCTCATCTGGGACTTTTCTCCGGGTCCTCTTGCTTTCACTCCACCACAGAATTCAAAATACTCTGCGCCGATGATGAGTTGGATGTTTGAGAGTTTACTCCTCTTCCGCCACGTGTGTGTGATATCAAAGACGAGACCACGAAAGGGGGGGGGGGGAGGCAAGCAGAAATATATGGCCCCAGTCGGAAGTAGAGCTCACGACCCAAGAATGGAGGAAAGTCTAACGCTCTGCCTTCGTACCATAGATGCAAATTTGGCGGAAAACGCTATATATATATATATTCCTCTTACACATAACGTTGCAGATGACACCCTAGAAATGCTTTAAAATTCACCCAAAAAATCACAAAAATCAGGCAGCCATTGACTCAGAAGGTAGGTGAGAGAGTTAGTGAGTGAATGAGGTTTAACAAAGCGCAAGCCACAAAGACTAATTCGCGGCTAAGTGTGTCTGCACTACGTGAAAAAAAAAAATGTAACGTTGGGCAGCTGATGCAAACTGGTCTACGAGGCAATATAAACCTAGGACATGCAGGAGACGCTGCACCCTCATGCTAATTTATCGAACTCCCGATTACAAAATAGCGTAGAAAACAAATAAATAACAATTACAACTAGGTAAAACAAAGATAAATACTAAGCGGATATACAGCAAATATTGCAACTTATCATCTCCTAGGCGCAAGAAACCAGTTCGCAGCATATGCCCAACATGACTTATTCCTAACCACTGGTAGTGCAGACGTGAGTGAGGGGTTAAAAACAAGAAATACAGATGAAAGGACCGAACTTAGAAATCAGATGAGAGATGAGAGGAAGAACAGAGCGGCTAAATTCGGGAGATTTTAAAGGGAAAGAGACAGGCGAATGGGTTGGTGAGGGATGGACAGAGAGAGATAGGAAGGAAAATTCCTTAGTTGCCAATGAAGACAACAGCCAGTAGCAAAACAAGAAGAGCAAGAAGTTGAAGAATAAACGTGAACTTCCGTCCACGGTGACACAGAGCACACGAAACCAAAGTGAAGGCCAGCATCTGCAATTCCGCCCAAGAGTATTCCATCAAAGTTCCCCCCCCCCCCCCCCCCCCCCCCCCAAACGCACAGTCTCAAACCCAAGAACAAACGAAAACAATAAAACAAACGACACTTTGTTCAGACGAGGCGCTTAATAAAATTTCAGCAGGCACCCAAAGCTACGCGCTCCGCCGGCATATAAAGAGATC
>JACVVK020000099.1:1060000-1062500 GCA_018292915.2 Batillaria attramentaria
AGTGTCCTCACGTAGAGTTTTAGATCTGTACTGCCTGTTTTGAAATAGGCATCCATCTTGAGATCGACCACGACGCCAGTCGGCAGTAAATAACCGGTTGCGTCTGATACGTTTGGCGGGAAAAAGCCAGAAGCAGACGGACTCAGAGTCTTTGGGTCTTTGTGGAGACTTAACGAGGGTTTTATTTCTCGCTCTGGAGACCTGAAGGTGTCGGGACATGAAAGCAAGGGACATCAGTCTGGTCGGAGAAAAAGAGGAGAGGGTAGCCAGGGGAGGGACCTCATTCCAAGCTGCTTTCGCGTAATTACTTTTTTCCCCATTGTCGCGCATCTATGCCCACTGCGCAGAGAGATTTTACTTCTACGTGTATTTTTGGTGATGAGCTGAATTCGCGTATCGACGTGTGTTAGTAAAGATGGCAAGTTTTTTTGTTTTGTTTTTTTTTCTCCAAAGTGATTTTGTATCGAAGACGAGGAAAAGCCAGCACAAAACCTTGGTTTCCTTCAGGAAATCGGAATTCGGACTCTCAGTTACACTTCTAAACTAGAGAGTTATGTATTGTGAATTCCAGTTCCCCTCTGGTCAAGGGGAGCCGGGGTGGTCGGATTGTAGAGCGTTGGACTTCTCATGCTCGGGTCGTGAGTTCGATCCCGGCTGGGGCCAAATATTGTGCTGGCTTTTTCATCGTTGCCCCGTCTCTCATATCACCCATACGTGGCGAAAAAGGACGTTAAACTCCCAAACATCCACCCCCTTGAATACTGTTTGAACATATGCAGCCCAGAGAACACACACAAAAAAAGTCTTGCCTACGTCATCATACAGTCCAGAGACGACAAAACGAGCCGTGCTTACGTCATCAGTTTATCCGCCGTGACGTCCTGAGTGAAGATCACGTGATTTCGACTGTTGGCACATGACTGATAGGCCGCATGCGTCGTGTATCATGTCGAGTCTCCACAGAGACCCTCCCGACATCCTCCGACCGGGGAGCTGGGACAAGGCGATTAGGAAAATTGACCGCATATCGCTCTCATCCGGGCACTTGCAGCAAGGGAGGCAATGCTGATCTGACGGCCCCGAGCCCTGGGGTGAGGTCTTGAGATGTTGGTACACAGTCCCTGTCATGTGGGGAGGGGGTTGGGGGGGGGGGGGGGGCTGTCCGCCGTTTCTGTTTGCACCCTGGCTGTGTCGACCGCTTCCTTTCTCGTTTTTCACTGGCGAAATTACTGGAAAGATATCGCGTTGTTGACGGGTTTGTCGTGAATGGGACCAATACCCAAGCAGCTGAATCTCCCCTTGAAACAGAACTCTCTCTCTCTTTCTCTCTCTCTTATGCATGCATGCCACGTATGTTTTAATTAATTATTTTCTGTATCGTGTATGCTTTTTCTCTCCTTAATTAAAAAAAAAAGTTTGTAGTTTTTTTGTTTAGTATCCTTGAATGCAGAATAGCAGGACAGCCTGTAAGATAGGCAGCAATGTCTAAATACTCTATCCTGAATAAAAACGTTTCATCATCATCATCATCATCATCATCATCATCATCTCTCTCTCTCTCTCTCTCAAAAGCAGGAGTAAAAGGTACGCCAACCAGCTCATCCCCTCAGGAATGTGCAAATGAAGGGAGTGAACCCTGATCAACGTCGGATTACCCTCGTTGACTCGCATTGTTTGCCACCCCCGAAAATATGCAAATTAAATGTGAGCTGCGGATTAGCAGTAACTCTGTCTGGCTCATACCCACAGCGGACAACGCGCACATTGCGTCTACAGTTACGTTATAGATGTTTCTAAACGCCCTTTGCCTGCAAAAAAGTGGCTTCATCTCAACAACTGTCGGTGTGTGTTGGTACGGTCGGAAAACATTTCCTTCCAGAAAAACCGTCTCGGAAAGAGATAACTGGCATGCCTTGCAAGACCATGTTGGTCGAGAAGCCCGGGCCAGAATAACAGCGTAATAGTGGCTTGAAGTGGCTCCAGCTGGTGTGCAGTGGCTTGTTCTCTTTAACCAGTATTACGATATAGTGGTCCGAGCGTGCTCAGTGGAGCTCGGGTTTTGAAGCGTTAAGGATAGGGTTAGGGTTAGGGTAACGTCATGAGTCAGCACAAATTTTAACCCAGGCCGGACGCGCGGGCAACCCAACGCTTGTACTAGTGTTTTATGCAGAACCATCGCCAGCCCATTTCTCTTCCAAGAAACTCCCCGCTCCGCAGGTCCATAAATCATATCGGGGCTTCCCTCGCCAACCTACTCCCCCCCCCCCCCCTTCCTCGTGATGGGTGATAGAGAGATGCAACGACAATAAACGACCTTCCTTGACTGGCATTAGCGCGCCTCGCGGTACTAAACAGTAACTGTAGCAGCGTAACCTTCTGATAATGGCGCCCAAGTTCAGCTGTATCGGCATGACCACGGGGATCAGCCAAGATGACGGGTGTGTATCGGGTGCTACTTGGATTGAAAGGACTTGAAGACGGTGGCCCCATGTACAGCCCG
>JACVVK020000099.1:1067500-1072500 GCA_018292915.2 Batillaria attramentaria
CTATCTATCTATCTATCTATCTATCTATCTATCTATATCAGTATATGTCTGTCTGTCTGTCTGTCTGTCTGTCTGTCTGTCTGTCTGTCTGTCTGTCTGTCTGTCTGTCTGCCTGCCTGCCTGCCTGCCTGCCTGCCTGCCTGCCTGCCTGTTTACTTATCAGTCTGCTTATTAAACGATAAGCAGACAAATATAGAGACAACTTCCAGACACAGTATTCGCTTGCACATCGCTTTGTCCACATTACGTCACATTATCTTTACACGTGCAACTTACCCCCTCCTCCCCCGCCGCCCTACCTCCCTTTTCCCCCGTAATTAAGTTAACCCTCAGTCTTTTTTTTCAGTCAAAATTAGGACAGCTTTGAATGCCTACCTTTTAATAATTTTTTTTTTAAAATAGTGGAGAAGTACATGTGTCAGACAGGGAAGAAACGTGACATTGAACTTGTTTTGTTAAGACAAAACAGAAAAAGAAAAGAGAAGGAAGGAAAGAAAGGAAAAGAAAGAAAAAAGAAAGGAAGAAAAAAGACAACAAAAACGAAAGAAAGAAATCAACGAAAAGCCCCCCCCCCCCCCCCCCCAAAAAAAAAAAAAAAAAAAAACCCCGAAAGATAAGAAACAAAGATAAAAAGGACAATAGAATTGAAAAGAAAAAAAAGAAAGAAAGAAAGAAAAGAACGAAGGAAAAGAAACAAAACAATGTTGAGAAAGGAAAGAAAAACGAAAAAAAACAACAACAAAAAACAACAACGGATAGATGATGAAAGAAAAGAAAAACAAGAATGAAAGATAGACAGACAGAAAGTTAGATAGACTATAAGAAAACGAGTTGAGACACCTTGGGAAACACTGTCTGGGCGACATATTACTGCTTCCATTTCCAACTTGTACTTTATTAGTTTCTAAAAGAATACAAGCAGGAAGAGAGCCCCCGGAGACCCTCGCCATCTTTAAAAACCTCAGCTCCGCACCGAATAAAATTATATAATTGATTCGCCTGGAGCGGAAAATGTCTTGTTTAGCCAAGAAGCATTTCGGAGGCGCGCAGAAACGAGATGCCCAGAGAAGCAGACAGTGATCATACTGAATCGATGAAGAGAAAATAACGGTTATTTGGAGAAACGGCGCGAAGGGAAGAGAACTGGATTTGATGTGTTGGAAGGTAAAAGTTACCGTTCCTGCGCCGTTATGATTTGTGACGTCACCTGGAAGAGAAAATAATTTTAAGGGGGGACGGGAAAGGGGGGGGGGATGCTTTCTTGTTGCGATCGACAGATATTTATATAAAAAAAAAAGTCTGTAAGCAAATAGATTCTGAAGAAGTTGAATAAATGAGTCACTGATACAAAACGGTGTTATAGGAAGAGTTACGCACTAGACGTCGTTACTGATGATGTCATAATGATGTCATACATGACGTAAATATATTCACAGAGGTACAGGATTTTTTTCCCCAAAATTTCTTCTCGTTTCATGTTTGTCGGAGAAGTTATGACTTGTTTTTGAAGGTTTGTCGAAAGGTGAATAGTTATTATCACTATTTATTATTATTTTTTGTTTGTATCCTGTTTGTTTGTCTAAACCGGTGACGACCTTTTTTTCATTTGTTTGAACACATCAAAGTGGGACATAACTTTGATTTTTTAAATATGATTTTCTAACTAGGAAAGAAACTAAAGCGAAAAAATAAGTCTACAGTTTTTGTTGTTGTTGTTGTTGTTGTTGTTTTGTTGTTGTTGTTGGTTGTTGTTTTTTTTGAGGGAGGGGGGCTAACACTTTGAAACATGTTGATATCTTTAGAGGATAAATTCTGACCGTGTGTCCCTGAAACCAGGATGACAAACACATAGCCATCACATACCGTTTCGTCTCCAAAAGCGCATGACTGATGCTGTGATCACACAAATAAAAAATGATTATGATGTCTGGTAAATGCAAGGGCGCATGCAAACAGGACATATCACGGATTGTAAGTCCCAGCGGAGACAGTGCCTTTTATCGCCGTGTTGCGTGTCCGCTAATCTCTCTCTCCCTCCCTCCGCCCCCCCCCCCCCCACTCTCTCTCCAAAATGGACATTTCCAAAAACCTCTGCATTCGACATGTATTCCCTTGATGGATTTCTGCACATTGTACAGGCTGTTGTTTCCTCAATAATGTTTGTGTATTCATTATACACTCACCTTATGTGATATATGTATTGTGTGTGTGTGTGTGTGTGTGTGTGTGTGTGTGTGTGTGTGTGTGTGTGTGTGTGTGTGTGTGTGTGTGTGTGGTCGCAATAGATGTAGTTGTAGTTTCAGCAACGGCAGACTGTCTGTGTGAACAAGTGCGTCAGTAGTTGCAGCGCTGGAAAACAGAAGCTTCACGGATTCTCCCCCCCCCCCTCCTCTCTCTCTCTCTCTTCGTGGTGGAAAAGGACGTTAAACTCCCGAACACGGACCTACCCTCTCTCTCCCCCTCTCTCCGTGTGTGTGTGTGTGTGTGTGTGTGTGTGTGTGTGTGTGTGTGTGTGTGTGTGTGTGTGTGTGTGTGTGTGCGCGCGCGTGCGTGCGTGCGTGCTTGAGAGAGAGAGAGAGAGAGAGGGGGGGGGGGGGGTGTCTGTACGCGGATATGTTTATTTTGCTCACTAAAGCTTTGCTGGTTTTTCCTCTGATCTGATCAACTTTTGCCCGCTTGTGGCTGTTGTTCATTCTGCTTCCTCGATTCCTTGAACGCCTGTTTTCACGGCGCATTACGCTTACACAGGGCCACTACCAAAAAACGCACTCAGCCCCGACCTCAGCTTACAATGTATTCCCAGAATTAATCGAGCACTCCTTCAGTTTTTTTTTCGTTTTTTTTCCCTGTGATCGCCAGAAACAGATCAGATGAGTCGATTCTGATTCGCGGGGCTCTGGGGCTGCAGTCAATATGGAGCAGAGTGTTTGCAGTGCTATCACAATTTCCAGCGTTTGGACAACTTCCCTCATTGTCGAGTGGGGGAGGGGGGAGGGTGTTAACGTCCTTTTTCACCATATACGGGCCAACGATGAAAAAGCCAGCTCATATATTTGTCCCCGGCCGGGATACGAACTCGCGACCCGAGCATTACAAGTCCAACGCTCTACCATTCGGTCATCCCGGTGTCGTAGAATATTTCGCAAACATTTTTTTTTTTAAATAACTCGTGCAGCACTTTTTTTTTCTTTTTTTTTGCTGCCCCAACTCTAATCATCCACATCATAAGACGTGTTATACCAAGGGAAGCACCCCCAAAGTCGCACCCGTGAAGTGGGTGAATCTCGGCTGTGTGGCAACAGCCTCCCCATTGGGTCCATAGCACACCCGCTCTGGGTAGGAGCCGACCTAGGTAGGAAAAATCCCGCTTGTCTCGGCTGGGATTCGAACCCGGGTCTCCCGGTCCATCGTCCGAAGTGCTAACCACTACACTACGGGGGCCGGTTTTGGTTTTGTTTTTAGTTACATGTTACTTCCGTGGCAGAGTCTAGCGCAACCCATTTTTTTTTTTTTTTTTTTTTTTTGTGAGTACACATAGAATCTCTCTCTCTCTCTCTCTCTCTCTCTCTCTCTGACTCTCTCTTCTGTAGTTCTATTTATCTTAATTACTTACCAGTTTAGTCTGCCATTGCAATACTGCCAATATGTACGTGTTTCCCCTTGAGCATTATCATAAGTGGTGCTTGTTTATGCTCACTATTTCTTTACATGAACGACTTATATTGAAATAAACCTGTTTAAACCAAAACATTTTTTTTTTTAACTGCGACTCCTGCGACTGTGCGTAATGCAGGCAACTCTCTCACAGTTGCAGAGTTTTCAGCGCTTCGGAGACCCTTATAAAACCAGAATTTGCGGTGACTTCATTGTGTTTTCGGTCAGTAAGCGAGACACATCGTTACAGCGTCTAGCGGGTGTTGTGTGCTGCACGAGAAGACTAGCCACTGCGATCTTTCTCGCTCAGTGTCGAAACGCAAACTTAGCTGTGAAATCAGGCTGCCCTTGGCTTTTATTTGGGCTTTAGGAACGCTGAAAGCTCTGTAACTGTGACAGAGTTGACTGTGCATTTTGCACAATCAGATAACGTTTTTTTAGTTGTCAATTTTTAATTTTTTTTTTAACATACAGTTTGTGGCTTTTTCTTGAGAGGACAGATCTTTAACCGAGGGCAGTTATAGTCAAAACTGTTGAATCGAATCAGCCGCAGGAAAATGTCCGCCGTCTTACTAGCCCTCCAGGTAATTTGGCTTTCCCTTTTTAATCTCGTGACGACCGAATTACAAGGCATCTGCCGGGCGATAGCGAGAGAGAGAGAGAGAGAGAGGGAAAAAAAAAGTGTGTCAGCCGGCGGACGGCGAAGTGGCGGAAAAAGTGAGAAGCCGGGAGCTGCAGGCAAAACGAATTATGCTGTTTGATTTTACGCGTTCGTCTGTTGGATCGGCGCTCGTCGTCCAGTTGCCGTCTCTGCTTTGCTTACATCAATATTGACAGGCGCTTGTAACTTGTTCCTGATTCTCGATTTGAGGTAATTTTGCCCGTTTAATCCCCCCTCCCCCCCCCACTCCTCACCTCCCATTTGCTCTCCCCCCCCCCTCCTCCCCCCTTCCCCTTCCTCTCCCCTCAAATTTGCATGCGTCTTTTCGTCTATTTTCACTTTTGCCATTTTGGCGTCTTTGATTACACCTCGGGCGTGACACGGGGAAAACGGAGTTTGTAGGGCGTTGGACTGTCAGTGCCCGCGTCGTGAAATCGAATCCCGACTGACGGCCGACCTTTTTTCCTCATTGCCCCGTGTTTGATAATTGTACAGTAGGGCCCGCTTATAAGGAGTGCTCGGGGACCCAATTTTTTACTCCTTATAACCGAGGTTCCTTATAACGGAGTTCTCGGATATAAGGAGTAACCCAAGCCCAACTACCTTATAAGCGGGCTTCTGCATTTTTTCGGTGTCAGTATCAGCAATTCTTCTTCTTCTTCTTCTTCTTCTTCTTCTTCTCTCT
>JACVVK020000099.1:1077500-1090000 GCA_018292915.2 Batillaria attramentaria
TATCACCCATACGTGGTGGAAAAGGACGTTAAACTCCCAAACACCCACCCACCCACCCACCTCCGAACACAGTTATTGGCGCACTATTGACACAGATCTCCTCCCGCAATCAACTCAACAAGCGGTCTCTGTTTATTGTTTCTTACACCGGGAGAAACTTGAAACGGGCCTAAGAAGGGGGAGGGGACGGCGTTACGTGTGTAGGTGTTTGAAGTCAAGCGAGGACTGTGAGAGAAGGGAGTTCACAGAGTGAGTGCGCTTTGTTCAGCTGAGTGTAGTGAAGGATCTTCGTGTTTCTTTTCCGGTTTGGCGTTTCGCGGTGAGCGCTTTATGGCAGCCTCGTTCTGGTGTGAGAAAATGCTCGCCGGTCGCTTTCCAGCAAAATCGAAGGTAAACGCGGTTTCAGGTGGCCTGCAGTGGACTGGGGAAAACCGTTGAAGGTCCATTTTGTGACAGTGTCACAGGCTCATGGATTGCTTTCTCTGGGTCTGCAGTCTGGAACTCACTACCCCTAAATCTAAAAAAAAATAATTCCGTCACGTTTCACTTTCAGAAAAGGACTGTTTTCCCACCTACTTGAAACTGAAACTGAAACACTGAACCAGACGTTTGCATCTCGTAAATAAGAAAGTATCTTGTGTTCGTCCCTTTGGTATATGATCTGAATATCCATGTCAGAGGTGTGTGTGTGTGTGTGTGTGCGTGTGTGTGTGTGTGTGTGTGTGTGTGTGTGTGTGTGTGTGTGTGTGTGTGTGTGTGTGTGTGTGTGTGCGTGGGAAGGGGGGGGGGCAACATGAAAAAGGCCTGTACAAATTTTAGCCCTGTCTGGATTCGAATTCGGGACCTTTCGATCTCGAGTTCAACGCTCAAACCCCGGGTCCTGTTCGCACACGCGTCACGGCTATAAATATACACAGGGTCGCAGCGCCCTCTCAGGAAGGCGAGGTAACTACAAAGTTGCTAACTAATGGACTCGTCCACGGCAACCTGTCGTCTGCTAGTAGCCGAGGGTGGGAAAACATGCAACCCACTCGGCTACACACATTCGATGAAAAGGGTCCCACACGATGCTGTCTGCCTGTCATACGTTTTGAGACTAACGACAAGCTAACACGCGATTGCTTTTTGTCCCGTACACCATCCCACCCCTGTACATTTAGGACGCTCGCATTGTGCAACAGAAAAGGCTTTTTCCCCCGAGTTTACAAAGCACAAGCTATTTAAAAACTGATGGCGACATGTTGCAAGTGGGTTGACCGACGGCTTTTGAAACCTGCAACGTGCGAAAGCCAACACGCAGGGTGTTAATCTCTCCCCTGCTTCAGGACGCGTGGCTTTCTGTCTGGCGCCAAGGTGTGAACTGCCGGTAGGCTCCGTGAGTTCGCTCCCCATCTCGCCTTTTGGACGCCCTTGTGAATCCTGCCGGCTTCTCGCCGTCGTGTGGAGTTCCTGGCCACATGACCTGTGCCTGGTCATGTCCTTCTTGCGCGACGACTAGAATGCTTTCTTTTAAAAAAGAAAAAGAAAAAAAAAAAAAAGCACAAAACCCCCAGAAGTGTATTACATTGGCCGTGTCAGATTACACAAATGACACGTAGAGCTTACAAATTAGCCAATAGCCTTACAAACTGCAAGAACTTAGGTCTAATAAGTACGCTAATTAAGGGAGAAATATGTATAGATTCAAAGGCGCGCACACACTTACAGACAGACACACACACTTACAGACAGACACACACACACACACACACACACACACACACACACACACACACACACACACACACACACACACAGTTGACAGCGCCACCCAGCGGCCTGCGCGCGGCGGCAAATTGGATTGCGGCCCTTGATCGGTGCATCCTCCCCCCCATCTGGTTAGAGCAAATTGCATTAGATGCAGATACAGTCATGCAACGACGACCCGGGCCATAGGGGGGACAATCGGGCGGCAGGTTGTTGTCGCGTTGTTGATGGGGTTGCTGCTGACAACGGACGATGGTGATCGAATGAAAGACGGCTGACAGAAAACAAAGCTTGAGGGGGTGGGGGGGTGGTGGTAAGAGGAGATGGGTGGGCACAGAGTGGAGGAGTGGGGTGGGTATTAAATCGCGGGGGGGGGGGGGGGGGGAGTAATGACATCATGTTCGGAAATCTTCTTCATCCCCATGTGTGCCAATGGCAATTCAGGCTACGCGCCACAGATGTGTAGGTTTCAAGGAAAACGCTAGACATATTCCTATTTAACAAAACGCTAGACATATTCCTATTTAACAAAACGCTAGACATATTCCTATTCAACAAAACGCTAGACATATTCCTATTCAACAAAACGCTAGACATATTCCTATTTAACAAAACGCTATACATATTCCTATTTAACAAAACGCTAGACATATTCCTATTTAACAAAACGCTATACATATTCCTATTTAACAAAACGCTGTGTATGACACCCTAGCAATGCTTTGAAATTCATCAAAAAAAATTACAAAAATCCAGCAGCAAAAGAGTCATGTGTAGAGTTAATTTCAACAAATTCCAATATTCCGTTTTATTGCAATGCTTGCAGCGACCACATACGCCATCATTCCTCTGTCGTCTGCTAGCTCCTGTGCCAGCCGCGCATGAATACAAATAGTTCACAAGCCAGGCTCACTTTTCCCTAATTTCACTAATACTTGGCATAAAACGTATTTACAAATAATGTATAAAATTTGTGTGCATAGTGAAAAATGGCAATCCGGGGCTCTTTGTTGGTTTTGAAAATTAAAATATCCTTAAACTGTCACGCCAGGTAATAGTACAAACAGTGGAAAATGAACCTGGCATGTGGACTATTTGTATTCTTGCGCGGGTGGCACAAGAGCTAGCAGACGACCGAGAAATGACTGGGAAGGTGCTTGCTGCTAGCATTGTCAAACAACAACAACAACAACAAACCCTGAAAAGAGAAAAAAAAGGTGGAATATTGGAATTTGTTCAAATTAATCCTACACATGAGTCTGCTGGATTTTTGTGATTTTGTGGGGGGGGGGGGGATTTTAAAGCATTTCTTTGTCGTCATGTGCAGCGTTATATTTGGTTTAAACAGTTTTTATTCGTTTTGAACAAATAGAAAATGCACTCACACAATTTCCACAAGGCCGAGCACAACAAGTTAAAAACTTATGAATGTGCTCATAAGTACAAAGAAAACATTTGCGGCGGAGGCGTCAGATACAGAATTACGTTAAGACAGATTTGTAAAGAAGTGATAGGAGGAAAGGGGATAGAGAGAATGGCTAATAAGTACAGTACAGCGTTTTATTTCACATGAATATACAACTTTTTCTTTGAAATCATTATCTGTATCAGGCGCGTAGGAAGATGCTGAGAGGAAGGGGGGCCCACTAAGTCGGGTGAGCCATACGGCCGGGGTGAAGAAGGGTGTGTGTGTGTGTGTGTGTGTGTGTGTGTGTGTGTGTGTCTGTGTGTGTGTGTGTGTGTGTGTGTGTGTGTTGACTGCCAAGGATTGTGTCCTGCGACAGCAGAGCAGGGGGGCCCCACCACTGGTGGGCCCCCTCTCCTCTTATCAAAAGCAAGGGGGGGCCCAAAGATATTAGGGCCCCCCTTCCAAAAATCGAACGGGGGCCTGGGCCCCCGTGGGTCCTACGCCCCTGCTGTATTGTTTGGCCGTGGAGCCTATCCTTAAAGCAACTGGCTTGCCAGCAACATGGCGTGAAAGATTGCGTCACGTGCACCAAGACTGTGCCCTGTCTTTTAGCGCACTAATGGAGCGTTCGGATCTAGATCCAAGTTTTGCAGGCCTGCAAGACGTGGGGAGTTCAGGCGCTGACGTCTTCGTTTACTAACATTTGTTTTGAACGATAGTGGGAGAACATAGGAGTGGGGGTTGGATGTGGGATGGAGGGGGGGGGGGTAAGGGGGAGGGAGTAAAAAAGATCTGATCTGTTCTCTCTCTCTGTCCCTCCCCCTCCCCCTTCCCCGCCCTGCATTTATAAAATTTTTACCGTTGGGAAACAAAGTTTTGTCGTCATTCTCTCTCTGTCTCCAAACATTTCTCATCGTCGTCGTCATCATCGTCATCGCCATCGTCATCGCCTGTCTGTCTGTCTGTCTGTCTGTCTCTCTCTCTCTGATGTTTGAATCAGGTTTGTTTCTCTTGCAGAAATAGTATGTTTGAACATTGGTTCACAGGCCAATAACTTCTACCATTGTCAAACAAAGGCAATTTCATTTCATGCCATTTCATTTCGAGTCTCTCTTCTCACAAATCTACTTCCCTGCATATGACACGTTGACAAAATGTTATAATGTTTTTCTTTCTTTCTTTTGCAGGTAAGTGACTGAATGAATAAGTATTCGTCTTGAACTGTGAGTAGTGAGTGATTGGTGTTTTTGTTGTTACGTCGGTGTGTGTTCTGATGTCTGCCTGTCATGTTCTGTGTATACAACGTCTTTTTTTTTTCCATGTACACATTCTCCATTATCATTATCATCATCATGATCGTCGTCGCTGTTATCACTGTCTTCATTATCATGGTTCAGTCGTGTTCGTCTTTCTTGTCGTCTGCATTCTACCAGCATATTTTCCAGTTATCATCTGTCTGTCTGTGTGTATCTCTGGCTCTGCCTCTCTGCGTCTGTCTCGCTGTCTTTGTCTGTCTCAGTCTGTCTGTATGCGTCTCTGCCTCTGTCTGTCTGTCTGTCTGTCTGTCTGTCTCTCTCTCTCTCTCTCTTACACACACACACACACACACACACACACACACACACACACACACACACACACACACACACACACACACACACACACACACACACGCCGGGAAAAAAGAACAACCGAACACATCCAGATCAACTCAATACTCTTCCAGTTTCCTCATCAAAGTCTACATAACCCTCTTCACCGAGCACCTCAAAGCTCCCCCTCTCTCTCCCACTCCATGTTCCAATAGACCCGACTCAGTCTGCCAGTCACCGGGAGAGAATGGCCGCACACCAGATCATGCGCTCGATTACGTTTATTTCCAAGTGAAGAGCGAATAAAGGGAGGTAATTGGCAGTTGGCAAGTTGATGGCGGCGGCCGGTGAGAAAAGATCGATGCCGGGGTCGCCCGGGTGTCGGGCGGACGGGCGGGCGGGTGGCCGGAAAAAAAAGTCGCCGTTGTCCTGTGCGCCACCGAGGATACACGAGCAGCCGCCATACACGAGCAGCCACCGAGGATAAACGAGCTGCTCCGCCGTTTTAACACTTCCCTTGCCGTGAAGTCAGGCGTAACACTGACAGACGACACACGTGAACTCTTTGTTTTAAATTTCCTAGGTATTCAAATTCCTTTATTAATCTCAGAACGGAAATTATAGGCCACCATAAAACATAATAACAACAAAGAAAACGTGCACCAACAGAAGCCTCACCCATGAAAAACTTAAACTTCACACACACACACACACACACACACACACACACACACACACACACACACACACACACACACACACACACACGATTTTGTCATGTGCGCCACTGAGGATACAAGCTAGGTCTGTTTTAACTATTCATCTGCCGTTTTCGAGTCCATTCGAACGGCAATGTCACCTCCAGAACGTTAGGATTGCTGCTAGTTTCGAGTTTATGCGAAGGACAGAGTCAGTGCCGTTTTCGAGTGTACTCGAAAATTAGGCTAATGTAACTATGTTTCCGGCACTGGTGCATGACGCAAATGTTTGAATAATCATATCGATCGATTGGTGTTGGCCGAGTTCTTGCCCTTACAACGACTTTGAGAAGCAGGAGAACAAGGGGAGGTGGTCGGTTCACTGGAATTGTGTGGAGTTGACAGTATTAATCCTGACAAATTACAGTTAATCATTCACTTTAGTTCTTTCATCCGCCGTAATCAAGAACGTTTACTACTTAGTCATCGTCGTTTGTCGGTTTTGGAAGTCTCGCTTGACTTAATCCAGCGGAAAAGACCGAAAGTAGACCCGACAAGGAGAACAGCGAAATCCCGTCATAACAACGCTTAACCTGTTCTCGTATGTCGAGTGTTAAAGGTATTAAGCTCAGTTCTCAGGCCCGGTTTAGTGTCCTGTGTTTCTGCTTGGCTGGTCGTCACGCCTGTGATTAGTGGGTCCTTGCCTTTGTGCCGGTCGGCAACTTTCTGTGATTGTGCTGATCTCAGCTTACTTTGATGCCTGATTGTGCACTCTCACTGAATAGTGGTGTGCGTGCGTGCGTGCGTGCGTGCGTGCGTGCGTGCGTGCGTGCGTGTGTGTGTGTGTGTGTGTGTGTGTGTGTGTGTGTGTGTGTGTGTGTGTGTGTGTGTGTGGAAACGCAAACTAAGTTGTGAAATCAGGCTCCGCTTGGCTTTCATAGAGGTTTCTGGGACGCTGAAAACTCTGTAACTGTGACAGTGCATTTTGCACAGCTGGATTTAGCGCGCGCGCGCACACACACACACACACACACACACACACACACACACACACACACACACACACACACACACACACACACACACACACACACACACACACACACACACACACTGTGGCTTTTTGTTGAGAAAGCAGACCTTTAATTCCCACACTGGCTGCGGGTCGAACTGTCTGACACCACACTCTCCCAGTTGCGAGAGCAGTAGACCAACCGTTGAGCCACCGACCACCCTTGTTCAAAGACCTGAGTTGCTGTTGGGAGTGAAAGTTTTAACCGCTTAACGTCACTACCGCTCAACTCCTCAAGTTAGAGAGGGGTGAGGTCTGTTGTAAGAAAGTTCGGGCTTAGTGCGGGTGGATGGTCAGGATTACAGGTCGGGTGGTTGTCCGGGTAGGTGTAAGCGGATTAGGAGGTGGTCTGGTGCGTTCGCTTGATCGCCGATTAGCAGAGTAGGAGGTTACACGTCGGCAGAACAGGGGGCTTAACCGGAGGTTACAGGCGCAGGAGATTACGGGCCTTGAGCGGGGGGGGAGGGGGGTGGGAGGGGGGGTGGGGGTGGGGGCTAATTTTTCATGCGGCGTTGGTATGAACTCAGTGCGCGGACACACGACGATTTGTTTTTCGTGTTCTTTGTTTGCTTTGGGTTTAACTTTCAGGACACAAGAGTGACTGGAGACGGCCGTCATGCCGTAGTGGACTGGTTACGGGGTGGGGTGGTATTAGGGGTGGGTTTATTTATGGGGTGGGAGGGAGCTGCCCTAGCCGAGCAGTGCAGCCGAACACCATTCACAGAAGCAAGCGTTTTCTCACGAATTTTCAAGAATCTTTAAGAGTCTTTGTCTGTCTATTCAATTCGTCTGTCTCTGCCTCTGTCTGTCTCTCGGTCTGCCTCTCTCTCTCTCTGTCTCTCCGTGATTTTTTTTTTCACTTTCAGACATCTTGCAGTGTTTTTGTTTTTTTAGCTTGTTATTGTCAGACTGAACACCCTGCCCTTTTCAACCCGCTTAGAGTTGAGTTGTGCAACACAGGAGGCGTATACATGTCAACTCTCGGTCGTAAGCTCTGCAGACAAATAAACTACATTCTCACTCACCCACTACAACTGTAGACTCGTCTGTCTCGGCCTTTCGCTGACTCACGCTTGGATTTGCTGATCTATGTGCATCCTCAGTTAAAAGCCTCTGTGTTCGCGACGCCGCTAAGATAGAAACCTGTCGTTTTCGAAGCTTTGCGGCTGTTTGATATTGAATTGTTTATTGATAGGCCTTAGGCCCATTCAAAGTTGAGAGTGACATCCAGACATTCTTATACACATCAATACTTGAACGTGAAATAACCAAAGTGCAAAATAAAGTATATCAACTCAGCTGAGCAACTGTTGTCTTTTTCTGAAAGCTAGAAAAATATATAATGCCAGGTTCTTAACTGTATAATAGTTACTTGAGGCCATTAACAAAGTGAGTCGAAAGCTGCTTAGATGGTTCCAGTATTTTCTAGGAATACACCGGGTACGTATGTCAGAAAGACTGTTTGATAGATAGAGGGATGTTTTGTTCGGCCATTGCGGACATTTTGGCTTCTAACATGTTAGAGACCAGTAATAACTTCCGGGTCATGTAGGAAGAACGACGCTAAATATAGCAGAAAATCTTTGCCCCTTTGAAAATTTGTGTGCAGAGTTTTAAAAAAAGGCAATCTGGTGCTTTTTGTTGGTTTGTAAACAAGTTTCATGCCAGGTAATAGTAAAATTAGGGAAACATGAGCCTGGCTTGTGGACTATTTGTATTCATGCGCGGCTGGCACAGGAGCCAGCAGACGACCGTGGAATGAGGGGGTATGTGGTCGATGCCAACATTGCTAAAAAACGGAATATTGGAATTTGTTTGAAATTTACTCTACACATGAGTCTGTGGGTGCTTGATTTTGTGATATTTTCGATGAATTTTAAAGCAATTGTAGGGTGTCATCTGCAACCTTATGTGTAAGAGATATATATATATAGCGAAATTTGCAAATTTGCAAATCCTCCAGATTTGCATCTATGGTACGTAGCCTAATACGACTTTCTTTGAGCCTGCAGTTCCACTTCTGAACAGACTGGGGTTCGACAAAGCCGCTAAACATAGCCACCTATGGTTTGGTGAGGTATGGCAGACGTCTCCTCGGCGCACATAATCATATCCATCCCATTTGAAATGCTCAGGGCGCCGCAGGGCTGGAGGACGAAGCAGTGAAAGCCTGCTGCCTCTAGACGCTACTTTGTGTGCAAACCTTCACCCTGCTATTCACTCTGGTGCGTGTGACAGCATTTCTGTTTATCCACGCCACAGCCGGCTCTTCTTCGGACGATGGACGTGGGATGTTTAGCGTGCGCGCTTGATATCTTCGCCGTCTAGCTGGTCCTCAGTCCGCAGCCAAATAATATCGTCTGCTCAGTGCGCCATATACTTCTAGAACAACTTACACGCCGGCCAGAACCACCACAGTGGTCTCAGATGCTATTTTGACCCAAGTGTAGAAATATCTTGACAAAAGTGACGTATTGTTTTTGTGCACTTTTTATGACGCACTCGGTGAAAAGGTTTTCAACTTTTTAATTTTTTTTTCGTGTATGCCAGACACTGAGTTTTCGCCGGCCAGAATCACCACAATGGTCTCAGATGCTATTTTGACCCAAGTGTAGAAATATCGTCACAAAAGTGACGTCTTGTTTTGTGCACTTTTTATGACGCACTCGGTGAAAAAGTTTTCAGCGTTGTTTTTTTTGTTTTTTGTTTTTTTTTTACCAGACACTGCCGCGCGCAGAGACTTTAAGTTTCTCGCCTAGTCTTCAGTCTCCCCTCCCTCACCCCTCCCCCCCTCCTCCCCCTTACCCCAGGAGTCCATGCAGACCGGCAACAACACAAAACCACGCCCTGTTCGACTCGGGCTCAGTAGAGAGACGTGGTAAGTCTAAGACGGAGTGAAATGCAGTTTTATAAAAACACAGAGAGGTTGGGGAGAATTTTTTGCTAATTTATCACGGAAATGCCTAGATCAACACGGATTGCTTCTGGCCGAAGGCTGGAATCACAGAAATCCGCGCCACCAAAACCCAGTCGGCCATTCCATCTCGGTTACACGTTGTGCCAGAGTTGTTCCCCCTGTCTGACACCGCTCTTTCGCAGGAGAGGAGCGAAAGAAGCCGATTATTGTGTGAGGCGCCCCCGGATCTGATAGAATCTGTTTTCGGCCTTCTTAAAACAAGGCGAGCTTTTATCTCATTTTGCTGACTTAACGGCCAATGTGCAGCCACGCTTTTCGCGAAATCTCTGTGTGAAAGAATTGTGGGGGGCGAGGGGAGGAGGGGGGGGAGGGGGTGTAGAGCGAGACGTCATTGGAAGGAGAGGTTTGTTTTGGGAGAAAACAGACGACACAAAACCTCTTTCATTTTGGCGCGACCAGACTACGTGAGTTTCGTGTGATGATGAGGAGGAACTAGGACTCTGGCGTGTTCAGTTAGGAGGTTATGGCTTGAAATTCCCCTGAGGGTTGGGATGTGTTGGAAATGGAGGGTGGAGGGAGGGCGGAGGGGAGAGGGGGGGGGAGAAGGTATTGGAAAGCGCAAAAAATGAAAGCTGGGCGCGGAGGGGAGGTGGTGGTGGGGGTGGGGGGAAGGGTATAGTTTGAGGATGATTGCCCCGTGACTTTCAGTTCATAATTTTAGTATTGTAGTGGGGCGGTCGGTGGTCTAGTGGTTAAGAGACCTGTCACCAATGCGAGAGGTGGGGGGTTCGAGTCCCACTCGGGGCAAAGAATTTTTCCTTCTCGTATGTGGCACCGTTCATTCGGGCCGATCGTCGGGGGTTCTCTCCGGGTACTCCGGCTTCCTCCCCCTCTGCTTTGGAAATGTTCAGCCCACCAAATTTGAAAAATAAATGCAATTCTAAATCCCGAAATTTAAATAGCTGAGCTGACCCTTCGCACCATGTGATTGTAATGTGTTTATGTCAAGCGTGTGAGAGAATGCGTGTGATTCACGTGAGCGTGCGTGTTGGGTTCAGTTCGCGGCGCTTTGAGCCGATTCAGGAAATTGGGTAAAGCGCCTATACAATACTCATTATTATTATTATTATTATTGTGAAGAGAGAGAGAGAGAGAGCAAATATTAGATTCCTGGTGTGTCTGTGGCCAAAACAGGGCTAGGAAACGCCCCCCTCCCTTCACCCACCCCCCTCCTCCCCCCATCTCAGCGTCCGTCTTTGAGTCATTGTATACTTTGCACTCAATATCAAATCCGTTTATTTGCAGTCACATACTGAGCGAGGATTGTTTGTGGAGGCATTACTTTGTGTGTGCTGGTGTGTTATTTCTTGATGGACGCTTTCAGCGGATGTTGTCTCCTCAGACTGATGTTTTTAATGGAAAACTGTGCGCTACCCTACGGTAGGGGGCACAACCGGCGTTGGCCCGAAGGGAGGAGATCGCGAAAGGGAGGTAACTTTCGTGTCTTTGTAACCCTGACCTGATTTCCTACCCCTGAAAGGGAAACAAAGGACCGAAGACAACACGCAGGGTCACGTGATCACCAGCTTGTACTCACGCATCGGGACCACAACCCATTAGCTTACAACCGATTGATGCGAAGAGTCTTTTGAGCTAGTCTAGTTTCGGGATTTTGAAAGCAGATACCGGGTGGGATAGAGTACCCGGAGACCCCCCCCCCCCCCCCCCCCCCGCCCCACGACGAACCAACCCGAACAAAATTAATAGTCGGTGGTGCAGTGGTTAAAGTTTTGTCCCCCCAATGCGAGAGGCCACATTCGAGTCGCACTTGAGGCGAAGAATTTTTCTTCCTCGTTTATCAGGGACGACCGCCGGGGGTTCTCTTCGGATACTGCGGCTTCTCCCTGCTTTGGTAATGTTCAGCCCACAAAATTCGAAAAACAAAAATGCAGTTAAAAAATTCCGAAGCTTAAATTGCTGAGCTGACCCTTCGCAACACGTGATTGGTGTGTGTGTGTGTGTCCCCGAGAGAATGCTGTGATTCACTTGAGCGTGCGTGTCGTGTTTTAGCTCGCGACGCTTTCACCTAAACATTTGGGATAAAGCGCTTATATATTAATACCATTATTACCATAATAATTGCCCTAAACAGGACTCGAACCCTGACCTCTCAAATGGATGGCAGGAGTTGTTAACCACTACACCACCGACCGCCCAGTAAGAAACGTCCACGTGTATCTGGTTTTGTGGGCATGCGCGGCGTTACGTCATCCAAACATTTCTGACACAACGCGGGCGCTTCTATTTACTTCTTCGCGGACACTTTTACTGAGCCGCTGTAGACAGACTGGCACCGCGGTGGCGCTGCTGATATCATCTGTGCAGCTTGTGTATACGTTAGACCGCGTCTGGCGTTTATGCATTCTCGTAACAGCCTCGGGCGATGGGACGGGGGAACGGGGTAAGTTCGCTGGAGAATAAAGCAGTCACGTCGCATCTGGTAGACGAGATCTGATTCTGATTATATCGGATAGTTTATCTTCCTGCGCGCAGTCGAAGTGTATTGATGGGGGGAGGGGGGAGGGGAAAGGAAGGGGGGGGGAGGTAAGGAGATGTATACATTTGTTGAGGGGGTAGGGTGGATGAGAAAGCGAATCGGTGGGTTTGTTTGAAGGTTTAATTAATAATAATCAAATGATTAAAGTTTTTTTTTTCAGTGCTTCTCCTTATTATCCTGAATTTATTATGATTGTGTTCTGGCCGCTGAGAACGATTAGAGAGACAGGGACAATGGGAGAAAGTTTGGACAGTTTTTAACTTGTCGGGTTTCGAATGCATCTGAGCTTTAGAAACTCTCTCTCTCTCTCTCTCTCTCTCTCTCTCTCTCTCTCTCTCTCACACACACACACACACACACACACACACACACACACACACACACACACACGAACGCGCGCACACACACACACACACACACACACACACACACACACACACACACACACACACACACACACACACACACACACACACACACACACTTCCTGTACTTTTCTGTTTAGTATGA
>JACVVK020000099.1:1095000-1140000 GCA_018292915.2 Batillaria attramentaria
CGCGCTAAACCGGAAACAAAACTCAGGTATCTTGATAGAGAATCTAAGAGATTGTGGACGCGGACAAAAAGAGGACTGATATTCAGACGGACGCGGACATAAACTAGATGCTGGTTGTTCATGATGTAAAAGAAAAAAAAAAAAAAAAAAACAACCAAAAACCAAACTTGCTAGTGTGTAGCAGCTTATTCTGGTGTAGCCTGAAGACGGGAGAGGACGACAGATACAAAACGTATTGTTTAGAGTAGGTATAAGTTTGTCATTTTGTAACTTTAATATTTACGACACCACCGTGCTGATGTACCGCGCCGCTTGGTTAGACTTTCAGTTCCGCGAGGCGAGCTCCAGTTTTGAGCTCAGCCCGAATAATCCACCTCAGAACTGAGGTAGCCTCAGTTCGCGCTGCGCACCAGAGAACACGTAATTTTTCGACGGGTTGAGCGCTGAACTGTCTCCAGAGAAAGTAGCTTAAAGGCCTGTAATCTCAAGAAAAAGCCGTAGGTTTTTTTTTTTTTTTTTTTTAACTTCGACTGTGCATAAAGCAGGCAACTCTGTCACAGCTGCAGAGTTTTCAGCGCTTTGGAGACCCTTATAAAACCAGAGCGTGAGTTTGCAGTGACTTCATTGTGCTTTTGGTCAGTGAGCGAGACACATCGCTACAGCGTCTAGCGGGTGTTGTGTGCTGCACGAGAAGACTAGTCACTGCGATCTTTCTCGCTCAGTGTCAAAACGGAAACTGAGCTGTGAAATCAGGCTCCCCTTGGCTTTTATAGAGGTTTTGGAGACGCTTAAAACTCTGTAACTGTGACAGAGTTGACTGTGCATTTTGCACTGTAGTATAGTTTTTAAAAAAACCAAAAAACTGTTTGTTGCTTTTTGTTGAGAATACAGACCTTTAAGGGGTGGGTGTTTGGGGGTTTAACGTCCTTTTCCACCACATAGGGTGATGACCTTTAAGGGTGAATTTTACTCGACAATTATACATACTCTGAAAGGACAGAACACGACAAAAACAAAGCACTGGTTGCAGTGGATTTACTTGGACTGTACTATTGTTTTGTCACCACGCCACATCAGTACCGTGCTATTTTCAGACTTTCTTAAATTTCCACCGAGAACAGAATCGCTACAACGTGAAATTTGAGCACACAAAACTGAGGTGCTTTCAAAAGGACAAAGGACGACGGATACAAAAAATTAATTGGTTGAAATGGATTTGATTTGCCGTTCATTTTTACCCACCAGATCGATACCATGCTAACTTTATTAGATTTCCACCAAGGAAGTTCATTGCTAGAAAGCCAAAATTTAATTTCCTTAGATACATGTATTCTTCTCCGCTCAAGATTGCTGTTCACACAAAATAACCTTTGTGTTGGACCAGCTGCGCTCACAAGTGGGCCTCAATATAAGCTCGAAAACAGTCTCTTACGCTGGGAGTGTTTTCAGTCCGAACAAACCGCGAACACGACCGAAAACGGCGTTTTTCCCCGTGTTCCTCGTGTGACGTACATGCCGCGCGAACGCCGTTCGGACCTTGTTCGGAGTTTGTTCGGCGTTTAGAACGTGCGGTAATTCTGCTAACGTGTCGACCGTTGAGGTTCACCCTCGCGCTTAAAATTAAACTGTAATGGCTGCCTCCAGCATATCCCGTACCAGCCCATTGCGAGTTCTTTCCACTACGCAGAGTGCAACAGTGATAGAGAACTGCTACTCCCACGAAGCTGTGTAGGACGTGAAGTCCAGATTGTGTCGGGCAACAGAAACGTACGAGCTGCCTCTTGAACCTCAATTAGAGTTGCAAACAATAACTCGTGTACTGCAAAGGAAGATAACTCGCGCACTATGCTCGAAAGACTCCAGAGTGCTGTCCCTTTTCGGCGGGTCGTACTTTCCCCTGAAGAACTCTGTGCCCCAGAGAGTGTGTGTTCGAAGCAGTTTTTTGATCACGTGGCACGAAAACGACGAACACGGCCGCAACATGCATTTGCGCCATTTTTTGCTCGAGCCGTGTTCGATGTTTGTTCGAACTGAGCTGCCGCCCATGTGACCGTAACCAGCCTTCAGGCGAGTACTGTAATAGAGATCTCTCAGTCCAGTACTTTGGCGTAGCCTGACTTACGGTGGAGTGGTAGTGAAGCCCCCCCCCCCCTCCTCCACCCCCCCCCCTCTTAGTCACCGTGGTTACAGCGGACACAAAATGTATGATGACGAGGTGGGTCAGTTGAAGTATGTTATCTTCCGAACATCAAGGCAAAACCGCGCTTATTTAACACACCGCTCCACGTTTATTAATTTTCACTGCGAGACAGCGACCAGGTCAGATTTCGCTACCCAGGTGCACCTAATCTTCAAGCGAGCAGGGCCACACACGCAAGACATTGCTTTCACTTGTGTTAAAGGCGCCGTTTCTAAGATTACCAGGTTTTTATGTCAGGAGACAAACGTTTGGCATTGGAATAGTAGCGCTTGTGGCTTCGCCTTTGAGATTAGTAGAGTTTGGAATGCAACACACTGATGTTTGATGGCCGCGCAAACGAGGGAAGATTAGGCGCCTGTTAATAACGTCCCGCCATTTTTCCTTTGTCGACTGTCGGGTGTGGTTGCAACACTGTCAGCGGATACTGAGCGGTTGGCTTTAATCCGCTCAGAACAGGCCTGTTTGTGGCTGTATTGCTGCGTGTGTCTAACAGACGATTCCACCCCTGTCCCAAGAATTCAGCCAGTCGCGTGCTGTGACACAATGAGCACAACACATGGCGTGGTCTGGCAAACAACTTTCTTGCCACACACCACAAAGAAGGAAGCACGTGTAGTTTGATATGGCTGAACCGTGGAAAGAAAGCAGTAAAGTCCATTGACGTCATTTGAGGGGGGGGGGGGGAGACCATTACGTCAATAGCTTTCATCTTGATATCACCCTTTTTCCCATACAGTGACGTCATAGAAGTACTTTGATTTGCCATTACACGGCAGAGCAAAGGAGCGGAGCTTTGGCCTCGGGGTGTGCCGAGTGGAGTCGTCTATTGGTGGGATGCTGGACATCACTAAAACAGCTCACAACAACCTCAGCCTGAAAATCTTAAAAGCTGTTCCTTTAAATATGCCATTTTCTAACATCACATCAATACCGTGCCTGATTTTAGCGTAACAGTATCAAACTTCAAGCAAGACTAAGAGGTAGACAAGCTGATAATACTGAGAGGTAGACAAGCTGACAGTGCTCAGAGGTCGACACGCTGACAGTACTGAGAGGTAGACAAGCTGACAGTGCTCAGAGGTGGACACGCTGACAGTACTGAGAGGTAGACAAGATGACAGTGCTCAGAGGTGGACACGCTGACAGTACTGAGAGGTAGACAAGATGACAGTGCTCAGAGGTGGACACGCTGACAGTACTGAGAGGTAGACAAGATGACAGTGCTCAGAGGTGGACACGCTGACAGTACTGAGAGGTAGACAAGATGACAGTGCTCAGAGGTGGACACGCTGACAGTACTGAGAGGTAGACAAGATGACAGTGCTCAGAGGTGGACACGCTGACAGTACTGAGAGGTAGACAAGATGACAGTGCTCAGAGGTGGACACGCTGACAGTACTGAGAGGTAGACAAGATGACAGTGCTCAGAGGTGGACACGCTGACAGTACTGAGAGGTAGACAAGATGACAGTGCTCAGAGGTGGACACGCTGACAGTACTGAGAGGTAGACAAGATGACAGTGCTCAGAGGTGGACACGCTGACAGTACTGAGAGGTAGACAAGATGACAGTGCTCAGAGGTGGACACGCTGACAGTACTGAGAGGTAGACAAGATGACAGTGCTCAGAGGTGGACACGCTGACAGTACTGAGAGGTAGACAAGATGACAGTGCTCAGAGGTGGACACGCTGACAGTACTGAGAGGTAGACAAGATGACAGTGCTCAGAGGTGGACACGCTGACAGTACTGAGAGGTAGACAAGATGACAGTGCTCAGAGGTGGACACGCTGACAGTACTGAGAGGTAGACAAGATGACAGTGCTCAGAGGTGGACACGCTGACAGTACTGAGAGGTAGACAAGATGACAGTGCTCAGAGGTGGACACGCTGACAGTACTGAGAGGTAGACAAGATGACAGTGCTCAGAGGTGGACACGCTGACAGTACTGAGAGGTAGACAAGATGACAGTGCTCAGAGGTGGACACGCTGACAGTACTGAGAGGTAGACAAGATGACAGTGCTCAGAGGTGGACACGCTGACAGTACTGAGAGGTAGACAAGATGACAGTGCTCAGAGGTGGACACGCTGACAGTACTGAGAGGTAGACAAGATGACAGTGTTCAGAGGTAGACACGCTGACAGTACTGAGAGGTAGACAAGCTGATAGTCTCATGTATTGACAGGCGTTTAAGTCTCTTGCCGACGACCTAACAAACCAATGGCGGCTCAGTGAGACAGTAGGGAGCGTAAGTTGATTATGTCTGTCGTTTTAGTGTCAGCAGACCTACGGCACAGATTCAGTATTTCCGACTTTTCAACACGCAAGATGATGTGGGAAACGTATCGAGGAAAGACGTTCTTCTCTGAGCCCAACGTTACAACTTAGTTGTAAGTAAGACTTTGAGCACCAACAAATATTAGTTTTGACCTTAGTCAGAGACATGATTATATACAGAGATGTGAAACGAGGGAACTTTCGGAAATACGCTACGGCACTTCTGAGTTCAACTCCTCCTTAAATAAAGCTTTGCTGTCTTAATGGCCGATTTCACTCCTTTGTGTAGGCTACTTGAAAATGTTATGGGGTGGTTTTAGTTTTGCAGAAGGTCTGAGGGGAGCCGGGGTGGCCGAGTGTTAGAGCGTTGGACTTCTAATGCTCGGGTCGTGAGTTCGTATCCCGGCTGGGGCCAAATATTTGTGCTGGCTTTTTCATTGTTGCCCCGTCTTTGATATCACCCGTACGTGGTGGAAAAGGACGTTAAACCCCCAAACACCCACCCACCCGCAGAAGGTCTGAGTGAGTCAGTATTTTGAAACTGTAATTTTTTTTATCTAGGAAGTGCAGAATCCAGAATTTCGAATTTTGACGATACAACATTGAAGTCTGTTTCCTGTATTAGTATTTTGTTTGGGGAAATAATACTTGCTTCCTACTGTTGGAAACCTTGTTTAGAAGTCATCTGGAGGCAGTTTGAGGGCTCAGAGGTGTGTTGTTTGAATTTATACAGCGACCTGGTTGCTAGGGTAGCAAAGCATGTAGGCAGCTGCCAGAGCCAGCTTCCTTTTTCTCTATATATCTCTCAGGTTTCAGTTATGTTTTATTGCAGATACAATATTTACGTAAACAGCAGGATTAATATGTTACAAAAGATCGATGCAGGGCCTAGAGAAAAAGGTAGATTTAAGGAGAGAACACACACACACACACACACACACACACACACACACACACACACACACACACACACACACACACACACACACACACACACTCTCTCTCTCTCTCTCTCTCTCTCTCTGCGGCACAAATACAGGGGCACACACGCACCGCACAATCAATACAGACATCAGAGAGGCTATAATAGTTAATACTACACCTTTGTGGGTGTGACACAACAAGCGAGCACACAAAGACAGGGTCACTGTCCACGCAAGGTAAGAGAGAGAGAGAGAGAGAGAGAGAGAGAGAATCAGAATTGTTTATTGATAGGCCTTAGACCCATTCAAAGTTGAGAGTGACACCCAGACATTCGTATACACAACAATACTTGTACAGAGAGAGAGCTTTGCTAGACATCACAGTCTTCACGCCACCCCGAACACACACTGTACGGGAGAGGGAGCGGGAGGGACACTCCACAAAACGCTGACCAGCCTACCCGCATAACAGCTGATCAACGCGTGGAAAAGACTGGTCAAATCAAGGGCGTATACACACCCAGCTACCCCCGGGTGGATATGACATTCTTGTCCAGTAGAGTGATTTCATCGGATTCAGTCGACAAAGCCTTGGACACCACGCCTGGAGCTGGTAGGGTGGCTGCTCCGCCAAAGCCGCGGTGGACACATCAGGTGTTAGCGGCTTCTCGCAAGTGTCGTCTGCTACTCCTAGGCTTGTTGTCTCAGTTTACCTGTATGTAGTCTTACTACCGCCTGTGCTGCCGTGGTGGTTGTGTCAACCTTGTGCTTGCACGAGAACAAGGTGTCTTCTTCTTCAGCGATGAATTTTCGACTTTGAAAATTAATGGTAGCTGCGTTTCAGTTGTGGTCGACCGACTCTTACGAGGCAAGACAAGCTAAGACTGTCAGTGTGTGCTGGTTGGATTCTGTCGTGATGCTGTTGACAACAGTGTGAGTGTGTGAGGCAAAGGGTGCTTCCCTGCGATGAGTTGTAGACGTCTTTATGAAGAATGGTGTTTTTTTTATGACTCGTTTTAGGTCAGATAAACTGTTGTAACGTTAAATGCAACAGTAGGTTTTCTTGACGAGCAAAGTTTTTTTTTTATTTTTTTAATGATTTGCTTTAGGTCAGACAAGTTTTTGCAACGTTTGCTTGACTAGCTGTGTGTCGTTAACGTAACAGTGTGAGTTCTTCGCTAGCTGTGTTTCCTTTTAATGACTCGTTTTAGGTCAGAGGGGTTGTGGCAACGTTTGCGTGACAGTGTGTGTTCCTGACTAGCCGTGTTTCTTTTTGAAAGACTCATTTTAGGTCAGACAGGTTGCTGTAACGTTTAGGTCACAGGGTGAGTTCTTCACTGGATGTGTTACGTTTTGAATGACTCGTCAGTCAGGATGATGAAAGTGTAATACTGTGTTCTTGACTTGGAATTGTGGCTGTGGTTCTTTTAGGTATGACTCGTTTAAGGTCAGACAAAAGGGTGGTAACGTTACTGAGCGAGCTGTCCACTTGGAAATGACAGCAACGTTTCTCTTCGAACGGCTCCGATGAGGTCAGGCTGTGGTGTGACTGGTGTCGTTAGGGTTTACGTTACAGTGTGAGTTCTCGACTCAGAAAAGTAGGAGGTGCCTTTTGCAGTAGCGTTGTTGATGTCACTCAAACGGTGGTAAGATTAACGGCAAGGTTACAGTGCGAGTTCGAGGTTATTAATTTTTAATTCAATTCAATTCAATTCAATTCAATTCAATTCAATATAACTTTATTGTCTGTCGATGGCAGAAAATTTTCTTCTGGCTCACACACACACACACACACACACACACACACACACACACACACACACACACACACACACACACACACACACACACACACACACACACATTAATTTATCTAGACATATAATCCATACATATTAACACAGATCCTAAAGTAATGTGATGTCCAAGTCTAATACTATGCAACTAAACTAAGAAATCTAAACTAAAAGCTGTGTTTCTTTTAGAAAGACTATTTTGAAGCCTTCTTTTAAGGTCAGGCAGACTGCGGACACGTTTATTTTTTACTTTGTGTGGGTGCTCTAAGACGGATAGCGTTGTGTGTCGTTGCATCATAAGAAGCCACGCCATTACCAGTCAGCCCACCCCCGTAGACATTTCCCCACCTTTCTCGACGTCGTGTGTGTGTGTGTGTGTGTGTGTGTGTGTGTGTGTGTGTGTGTGTGTGTGTGTGTGTGTGTGTGTGTGTGTGTAAAACGTAGGTGTCCATTCTTATTTTTGAACCGCGCCTGCAAGGGCTGAGCGATCGAAAAAACAATAGACGCTGTGCAGATTCCAGACAGACATAACTTGCCGTGTCTTCTCAACACGAAAGAGCTCCTTGATAGATCCTGTCGATGCGGTTTGTGGCTGTTCTGGCATAGGATTGTTCGGCCATACCTACACGATTTCTGTGCCTACCTGAGTTTGTTTTCTTCGTAGGTCATACCTACACTGTTCAGTTTTTGTGCTTACCTGAATTCTTCATACCTACACGGTTTGTTTCTGTGCCTATCTATGTTTTTCATTGTTAGAGCATACATATACGGTTTGTGTGCCTACGCAGTTTCTGTGCTGACCTGGATGCTGCATTGTGAAATCATACCGACCTACACGGCCGTGAGTTCGAATCCCGCTGGCCTTTTCCTCATTGCCCCGTCTTTTACGTCACCCGGATGTGGTGATAAAGAACGTTAACCATTGAACAGCCAACCAAAAGTTCTGTGCTTGCCAAGGCTCTTCGTTGTTATATCATACCTGCACGGTTCAGCTTCTGCGTTTTCCTGGTTCTTCATTGGTAGAGCGTACCTAAACGGTTTGTGCTTACCAAAATTCCTCATTGTCGGATGATACCTACGCGATTTCTTTCTGTGCCTGTCTTGACTTTTATATGCACGGTTCAGTTTCTACGTTTTCCTAGTTCTCCGTTGCTAGGTCATACCTAAACGGTCTGTGCTTACAAATGTTCTTCATTGGTGGGCCATACCTTCGCGAGTTTGTATCTGCGCTTAACAGGGATCTTCACTGTTAGATCATACCCACACGGTTCGGTTTCTGTGCTTACCTGTGCTCGCCTTATCCCGGTACGACAAACAGCTTTGGACTGGAGGAGTGCGAGCAACTGCGAGAAAGGTCACGCGTACCAGAGGAATCGGTAACATCCTTCACCAGTGGAAACCGTCAGAGTGCGTGTAAGTGTATGGAGAACAAGTTTCCTGACAGTGAGGAGGAAAAGGTTACGGTCTTCAGGTGTTCGATGTCTAACGGCTCGACGATGCCTTCAGCAGGAGAACTAGTGTAGGTGTTGGATTGCAGCGAAGGCGGAGATAAAACAGATTGTTTTGCAACACACACTTGAAGAGAACAGAGCAACACACCTGAAAAGAATAGAGTAGCACGCACAGATACCGTCTACAATCTGCGGTCTTTTTTTTTCCCTGGAAATTTTAGCAGTTAGTTAGTTAGTTAGTTGGTTAGTTAAGGCTTAACGCCGCGCAAGCAACAAAGGCTATTTCGCGGCTAATCAAGGTCGTCCTTCGCCAGACTAAAATAAAAAGGAAGACAATAAAACAAGATGTAATATATATATTTTAAAAAAATCTATCTGGTTTAATAATAAACACGTTTCCTTTCTGTGTACATCGAAACACATAGAGGTCGAGGATAGTCCGTATTACTTGAGGTGTCTAAATTTTATAGAACAGATTTGACTCTTTGAAGAAGCGAAAGATGCTGTCAGGGGGAACATCCCGGAACAACGCCTTCAAAAAATCTGCACAGTAATGTTGTACGCGAATCTCGGCAAAATCCACGCACGAGATTAAGACATGTGCGGAAATATTAGCGGCTGTCAGCCCAATGAAGAGATCTACTGTAGTGTTAGTAATGTCTGGCATCATACCACTAAGACGCGCACAGGTATAGACTCGCACAGACTGGCATCGAGCGAACAGAACCCGAAACGCACAGCGTCTGCAATAGTCTCCTCACACAGCGTCTTCAATAGTCTCGTCACACAGCTGCCTAGAGCAAGTTCGTGTCGTTGAAGTTCTCCTCGTCCGTACAGCCAGCAAACCGGCCAGTGCAGAGCATTTAACTTTCTCCATGCTGGTTCTATGAGGTTCCCCCCCCCCCCCCCCCCCCCAGTTTGCTTCCCTTTAACTGGTAGAAACCCGTTTTGCCAGCGCTGTGTTAAGTTCCGCACTGACAGAATAAGAACTACAAAGCTGGAGATCCCGTACATCCGAACTCTGCAGCCAAGTGTAGTGACCGCCAAGGGGGTGGGTGGAGGTGGGGTGTTTGGGTGTTTAACGTCCTTTTCCACCACAGACGGGTGATATCAAAGACGGGGCAACGATGAAAAATCCAGCACACATATTTGGCCCCAGCCGGGATTCGAACTCACGACCCGAGCATTGGGCCGCCTAGAGGACCGTAGCAAGGAGAGAGTTAAAACTCTTCTGACCCTGTGATGGACTGTTTCATGTGCACATGTGCGCCCTCAGGCACAACCGTTCCTAAACAAGTTTTGTCTTCTGTTGCAGCCTTGAAACGTTTGACGTGCTTTTAACGGTCACTGTATCTAGACAGAGCAGCTATTAGTTTTGAGAAAATGATTACGCGCTTATTCTTCCCGTCACTGCACCGAGGCAGCTGAAGTTCTGTAATTAGGGCAAGCACGTACAGCGCGGAAATAGGACGGTCACGGGCATAGAGCAGTTCTCGTTACTCCTCACCTGATCCAGATAATTGGAAGCTACGGTTGCTTAAAGACTCATCTTCTGAAATGTATAGTGTCACTAGTTGGTCTGGAGGTGTCAAGCATCGTGTCAGTTGGACACCTGCACAGTTTCAGCGTCTGAAACTGATGTAACAGAAGACTAACTGTAAAGGGAAAAGCCGGATGGCTGTTGTAATGTTGCTGTCACTCTTTTATTAGAAGGGCTTCGGGCCGTTTAATTTCAGAGTTTGTCAGAAGACGTTAGTGTGTTGCATTTAGATCTCTACTCATCATTAGGATAGACTGTTTCGAACAAGCTCAAGCACAAATTTTCAGTAAATAAATAACTAAATAAATACAGTTTTTTTCTATGATGCCTAGTAATAATAATAATTAACAATGTGATTTTATTTGTAAAGCGCATACTTATAGAGTCATAATGCTCTTAGCACTGAATCTTGGAATAAGCGCCTTTAAGCGAGCCGTCAACGGAGAGGGAAAAATTCATATTCAAGAGGCGACAGCGGGAAGTGACACCGGTGATTGTCTTCAGTGCCCATTAGTGCTTCCGCGAGTGCAGACAGAACCAGAACCCAATATCGGCGACAGCGAAAAAGCAGGAATCATTTTAGTAATAACCGCTCCTTGACTACTAATTCCACTGCAGGAAACAAAAATAGAATTCTTGCCAGTTTAAAGATGCATTTTCCAACGTTTCTAGGCTTTGCAGAACTTCTGTTTTGGAACAGGTACGATTGTGAATATGTCTGTACTTCCAAGTTAGCTACCTGAAAGATACGGAGAGCGGATTGGCACCGGAAACAGTCGCGTGTTAAGTCCGAACAAACAGCGAACATGGTGTTTTCCCGTGTTTCTCGTGTGACATACAGCTACAACATGCCTCTGCCCTAAGTTTTGCGGAGCGTGAAGAACGACAACGTCTCCCGTGTGCCGTGAACCGCAGACTCTGCCGAAACAGTTGAAGAACGGCCGGGGAGCCGGGGTGGCCGAATGGTAGAGCGCTGGACTTCTGACGCTCGGGTCGTGAGTTGGTACCCTGGCTGGGGCCAAATAATTATTTGTGCTGGCTTTTTCATTGTTGCCCCGTCTTTGATATCACCTGTATGTGGTGGAAAAGGACGTTAACCCCCCCCCAAACCCCCACACCCTCAAGGAAGGCCAGTCTTTGAATGTGTTGGGAGATGGGCATGTAATTAGGTGGCTCGCTACAACATGCAAGGCTGCAACCAGCGATGAGAGAGAGAGAGAGAGAGAGATAACGATAACGATAACGATCTTTTATTTTACAACGGAAGACGTTATAGGCATACAAAGACCATTTTCAAACTTGCCGTTGCTACACTACCGTAAAAAAGAGAGAAAATTTAAAAGAAGAAAATGAAGAAAAGAAAAAAAAAATACATAAGAACTGGAAATCGCACACAAACACACACACATAAACACACGCACATACATAATATGCGCGCAGAGAGAGAGAGAGAGAGAGAGAGTCATTGCCACTACCATAATAATGACTGCAGATCGCGTTATCGATCGCTGGAATGAAGAAACTGGATCACGCCGTCTGTGGAAAACGACATTAATCTTCAGACTGTTTTTAGCGCAAGAATTTTGGTTCTCTCCCCTTTTCCGAGCAACTTCCGCGGTGGCTCAGAGGCTACACGCTGATCTGTCTTGTCTGCGACGGAATTTCAGGCGTGTTCTTGCATCTACGTTTACCTTCTTCATTCCTCTCTTTGTCAGTGAGGGAGACGTTTTAGCGCAAGATTTTTTTTCCCTTGTTCTCGCGACTTCCGCGGTGGCTCAGAGGCTATACGCTGATCTGTCTTGTTTGTCTGCGACGGAATTTCAGGCGTGTTCCTCCTGGTCGGTTAACGCTCTTCTTGTCTCTGTTTGTCAGTGAGGGAGGAATTTCAAGCCGAGGTAATCTGATTTGACAGTATTGATTTTGTTTTCTTGAAGGGGAAAGATGGCACCAGCCGCCGACGCTGCCTTTTGTCAAAGAGACTTTCCCCGAGCCGCTAACTGATGTAATTTGAAAACGAAGACAGTGGAGTGAGACGGAAGCTGCGCTTATTTTCTCTACTTTTCAACAAAAACCGTTGACGTATCTGTGAAAGTGAGTGAAAAATCGAGCCATTTAAAAAAAAAAAAAAATTTATCACTTCTGAGCTGCAAACTGTTGTAATTTGAAAACGTTAACAGCGAAGTGAGACGGAAGCTGCGCTTATCTTCTCTGCTTTCTGACGAAACGTAGACTCCGTCTGTGAGAGGGACTTCACAAATCGATCCAAAAATAAAACATCGCCTGTGAGCTGCGAACTGTTGTAATTTGAAAACGGAGACAGTGGAGCGAGCTGGAGGCGCCGCGTTTTGCGATACTTTCTAACAAAACGTAGAAGTGTCTGTGAAAGCGAGTGAATACATCGATCAATACATACAAAATTTCACCTCTGAGCAAGTCAAGACGCGAAGGCTTCCATGACAAAAGAGAGGGTGGGCGTTTCATCCAAAGGGATGGAGGAGGAGGAGGAGGACGGGAGGGGGGGGGGGGAGGTATTTAATATTTGACAGTCCGCTGCTGAGGAAATTTTCGTAAGAGTTCACGCGTCCAAATTATTCAGCTTTGATATTGTTGTCTGTGAACAGCAGAATCGAGATCATGGGGTCATAGGTGTCCATTCTCGACAGTGTCAGAATTTGCACAGGCTCTTGCTAGTGCCCCCCGTCTTTAAAACCGCCCTCGCAGATCCGTGAAAACGGTAAACCTAAAATTAAAAAAAAAAAACCACAAGAAAACCAAAAACACCCCCACATTTTGTTAAAAAATAAAAAAAATAAAAAAAAAACACCCCCACACATTTTGTTTCTTTGAAATCCACACCTCCCTAAACCCAGGGTCAGTGGTATTCTGGTATCATTTGCTTCTAAGTATGGGTATGTGGTGGGTTATTTGCGTCTCTGAGGGCGGAGACACTGGGTATTGTTTCTGCCGGTGTGACTTTGACTCGGACCGGAGTTAGCTGTTCACAGCAAGCCGCGCACCGCTGAACTGTTCCGAGACACTGCGACTCGCATGATACAGGAGTGGAGAACTAAACCCAGTTTTAGTTTCCGTTGTATGTGTATCTTGGTGTGTGTCCTGCCACGGTATTCCGTCACGTTGCTGACTTGACCGTGAGCGGTGGTCTAATAGGTAGCGCGTCGGGCTGCAGCGGCTGCGCTGCTGAACGGCCGTCACCGCTGTCACGGCGATGAAGCGTGGGTTCGAGCCCAGGTCGAGCTCGTGATAATTATGTGATACCGGTTTTTCCTGGCTACCGGACTGCTCATCGGGGGTTTCTTTCCGGGTTATCCGGCTTTCCTCCCCAAGCAAAATTGAAAAATAGGATAGGTATTGATTGGCGCTGTACCGCGGCGACGCGCTTCCTCCGCGGGAGGCAGCCCGAATTTCCCGAAAGGAACAAGAAAGTGGTAAAATACAGACAGGAGAAGTTGCTGAACCTCTGTGCTACCCTACTGTCGTGACAAGACACAGTAAAGCAGTTGGTTTTTTTTTTGTTTTTTTTTTTCACAGCGGTTTTCATTAACAACAACAAACAAGGAAAAGGAAAACAGTGATTGTGGCTAGCCAGTATTAGACTGACGTATCTGTCGTCCTCTCTGAGTCTATCAGTAGCCGTGCATTATAGAATGAGTCTTTCTGGCGTGTTTTGAGTAACGCCATAAGCCTCTCTTTTTCAGAGAAGGTGGCACACTGGAAAGAGCCGAGGAGCGCCAGAAGAACTTTGTTCAAACCACCGTCCACATATGTTTAGTTTAGAGATCAATGCAAAATTTGGATTTTTTTTCCCTCCGAACAAAACAAGTGATTGCCAATCTTTGGAAAAGGTGAAAGTTGCGTACGCGAGAGTGAAGGAAGTCAGTGCTTACTGAAGACGTGTGAATGTGTTAATTCCAAACGAAATCTTGTCTCAGTTGGAAACATTTACAGTTACTGAATGTGAGAATAGAGGACTGACATGCTTGAGGGTTGATACTACGGCGTTTTGTGAACACTTGCAAGAAACCCTCTGGAGTACCAAGCATCGAAGTAAAAAGACGACCAAAGACGTATAGGTCACTGAGTCGGTTAAAACTCCTACAATAACTCAGTGTGGTAGCACACGACCAAAAACTATTGAAATTACGACGCAGGGTGTGATAACTTGCAAGAAACCATCCGGAGTTTGGAAGCCTTGAGCTAGAAATACCCAAGACTTGTGTTATCGTCTGATTACACCAACTGAATGTTGGAACACGAGACCGCAAACTCTTGATCTGATCTTTTCACGACGGCGTCCTGCGAGAGACAGTTCAGCACTTCGGCTGTGATAAGCTCGTGTTTGAGCGAGCCTTACAGAGAGGTGGCCATGGAGTTGTCCGAGTCGGATTACAAAGGGGTGGACGTGACCTACCTGTGGGCTGGATGTTACGATGAGGTAAGACTCCCGCCCTGTGCACGTGCTGTTTCTGATGATGACGTAAGCTTTGTATTGATTGGTTCGCGTTTGACAATGAGGACTGTCTCTCTTCCACAGGCCATGCCTTGTCCTTCTTCCTGCTCTCGGCTCTATGAGTAGGTTCAGGGATTTTGTGAGGTCACTAAAATTTTTACACACCTCACCATTTTCAGATTTCAGTTCTTCTTCATCATCTTCATCATCATCTCTCTCTCTCTCTCTCTCTCTCTCTCTCTCTCTCTCTCTCTCTCTCTCTCTCTGTTGTCAAATAAAGAAACATTGTCATTGTTTCTGTCTCGCTGTTTTGTTTGTTTCTTTTGAAATTATTCAACCAAAGGTAGAAGTCTTCAAAACTTAAAATTGGTCCCCCTTATATCATCCTTACATCGTGAAAAGAATGTGGAACCTCTCAAAATGGCCGCATTATCTCTCTCTCTCTCTCTCTCTCTCTCTCTCTCTCTCTCTCTCTCTCTCTCTCATCTTTCCTGTCTTCCTTTCTTCCATTCTTCATTCATTTATTCATTTCGTCTTTTCTTCACTGCTTGCCTTTTGCATTATTCTCACCCTCACGTGGCTAAAAAAAAGAGATGGACCGACCCTTCTCTACCTCCACCAAATCGAATTTTTCATCGTGTTCTTTCCCCTCTATTCTTCTTTTCTGTCCGTCTGTCTGCCTCGGTTTTGTGAACTTTGCAAGCGCCCCTCCACCAGACACTTCTTCACTGGTTCAGTGTGTGGCAGCTTCCTATGAACATTGTTATTATATTATCCAGGACTTGGAATGCCAATCCTTAGTTAGGGAGAGGGACGGGGGGAAGAGAGAGAACGAGAGAAAGAAAGAAAGAATGAAGAATACATGAAGAGAGAGGGAGGGGGGCCGGGGGGGGTGGGGGGAGGGGAGAGGGAGAGACAAGAACAGAAACTGATTGATTCTACTGTGAATGAATGAATGAGAGAGAGAGAGAGAGAGAGAGAGAGAGAGAGAATGAATGAATTAATGAATGAATGAATGACAGAGAATGTGTGTGTGTGTGTGTGTGTGTGTGTGTGTGTGTGTGTGTGTGTGTGTGTGTGTGTGTGTGTGTGTGTGTGCGTGTGAAAGAGAGAGAGAGAATGAATGAATAAATGAATGACAGAAAATGTGTGTGTGTGTGTGTGTGTGTGTGTGTGTGTGTGTGTGTGTGTGTGTGTGTGTGTGTGTGTGTGAGAGAGAGAGAGAGAGAGAGAGAGAGAGAGAGGAACAAACATTGATTTATTCTAGTGTGTGTTTCGGTGATATCTCCGCTCGGAGGCGCAAAAAGCTCCACTTTTGTGGCATGTTTTCTACAGTAATGGGACACAAACTCTCGCTCATTGCTTGGAGGTTCCGTGTATTGTTGAAGCAAATGTAACCCATAAAGCTGGGCTTAGCGCTGAAGAATGAAGGCAGGGTGTTGCTGTGCTGGCAATGACGTAAGTTCAATAGGGAAGGTCTCTCCCTTTTTTTTTCTTTTTTTTTTGGATCACGTGGGTGTTTTGCAGGCAGTGGAAATTTTAGAACGCCCACTTTGTCTTACTAGCCCCCATACCCCTCTTCCCATGCATTACAACGGCGTACACGCGCGCAAACACACACACACACACACACACACACACACACACACACACACACACACACACACACACACACACACACACACACACACGCACCTCTCTCTCTCTCTCTCTCTCTCTCTCTCTCTCTCTCTCTCTCACACACACACACACACACACACACACACACACACACACACACACACACACACACCTCTAGCCCCTTCATCCACCTTCACCATCTCAACTCCTCACATCTCACCTCTCCGTTGAACCTTCCCCCCACCCCCACCCCTCTTCTCCTTACCCCCCCCCCCCCTCCCTACCGTCTCCACGCACGATGGCAATGAAGCGAGTTAACCGCAGCATAGAGGGTTCAATATGTTATGAATTATCAATAAGCTGAACTCCCCCCCCCCGGGGGGGGTTGGGGGGCTTGATCAGACTGACAACAGCTTCTCACCATGCTAACAAACAGCTCTCCTAGACCATAGACCAAGCTGCCATGGAAAGTGGCGGTGGTTGGTGCGGGGGTGGGGGGCGGGGGTAGGGGGGGGGGGCGAGAGTGGTCAGTAATGGGGGAGGGCGGTGGTTGGGGAGTGAGGGAGGAATGGACAGGATTTAGTACGGAAAATGGTGATTTGAATTTGAATTTTAGAAATCGGTCTTGCCTGACCACAACCCAGTGCAGCTTAGTTTATCTGAGAGGTGGGGGCGTGTGTTGGGGAGGGGGGTGGGTGGAAGGGGAGTTGGCGGGGGGGAGTAGGATCAGTACAGAAGATATGTACTAGATGGGGATCAGGACTACCCGTTACCCAATGCTATACTCAGTTGGTACCACACGACCCTGGTTGTAATCCTCCTTCATTCTAAACTTGGCTTACTTTTCTGGGTCTGTATGTAAAACTCGAGGTTAATTTAACCCACGGCTACGGGCCTAACCCAGACTAGGACAAAAGAAACCCCAAAACAAAATTAGATAAAAAAGGAAGCGAAGCAAGAAAGTCAAAAATCTTTCTATAACGGCATAGGCACCTTGCTGGAATGGACCCGCTTCCTGATTTAAAACAAAAACAACAGAAAATTTAACCCTAGAGCTAGTTTAGTTCGAGGTTAGACTCTAACCCGGGGCTAAACTCCCTAACCCCGACTTTTACATGCGGGCCCTGTTCCCGTTGTGTTTTTGTAAATATTGTCCACAGAGGCAGAGTAAGGTGAAAATTGGTACTAAAACTAACTACATTGTTGCACCTTGTAATACGTTAAGTCGTTAACCACCTTGTATGATTATAATTACTCCTTCGAACTCTTACGGGGAGCCGGTATAGCCGAATGGTAGAGCGTTGGACTCTCAGTGCTCGGGTCGTGAGTTCGAGTCCCGGCTGCGGCCAAATATTTGTGCTGACCATTTTTCTCGTTTCCCTTGTCTTTGATATCGCCGTTGCCTGGTGGAAAAGGACGTTAAACTCCCAAACACTCCCTCCCCCCCCCCACACACACACACTCGCACACACACACACACCCTGTCGCATGGTAACCACATCCCGGGGAGAGGGCAACAAATCCACATCACATCAAAATACTTCATTAACACCAGAAGGGAAACCGGATTCTACCATGACACATCCGACCAAAATGGATCAACCACAACAGTAAATAGAAAAGAAAAACACAATCGCTCACCCACACCAACTGTCATTAAACACACCTTTTTTTTCTTTCTTTTTTTTCGCTCTCCATGCCGTCCCTTTCTCTCTCTCTCTCAGAAGATCAGAAGCGTCAGGAAGGTAAAGCCTTGTGTTTCAGATTCAAAATGGCAGTCTGCTTTTAGAATGCATTTGAACCTCGTCTTACCCTGGGATTTCCCATTAACACACTAATTGTGCTTCGCAGCGGAGTAACAAAAAGCCGTGCAAGCGCCACTAACAAAGAAGGCTTCAAAGAGGCTTTGCCTTGTCACTGATATCTTCACATCCACACGGATTGGGGGGAGGGGGGGGAGGGTTGGGGGGAGGGGGGGGCGCAATTGCGGAGAGCTTGCCGGTGCCACTGCGTATGCTATTCAAAGCTTTGGACAGCACGTGCTGTGAGGTGAAAACTACGAGGAGATATGTGGAGCAGTGTATCAAGTTCAATGGTTTTGACGAGGTTTGCTCTCAAGTGACGCTATGTGTGTTGTGCTCCCACGAAACGGGGAGTTATGGGTATAATTATGCAGTGGAAGCCGGGGTGGTCGAATGGTAGAGCGTTGGACTTCTAATGCTCGGGTCGTGAGTTCGATCCCGGCCGGGGCCAAATATTTGTGCTTTTTCATCGTTGTCCCGTCTTTGATATCACCCTATGTGCTGGAAAAGGACGTTAAACCCCCAAACACCCCCCCCACCCGTAGTATTATGCAGTTATTGCTGTCACTGACATGAAACGTGCAGAAAACAACAACAACAATAATAATAATAATAATGAGTATTGTATAAGGCGCTTCGCCCAGTTTCTTGAATTCGCTCAAAGCGCCGCGAACTGAACCCAGTACGCACGCTCACGTGAATCACACGCATCCTCTCACACACACTGACCATGAACACATTACAATCACGTGGTGCGAAGGGTCAGCTCAGCTATTTAAGTTTCGGGATTAGGAATAGCATTTATTTTCAAATTTTGTGGGCTGAATATTTCCGAAGCAAAGTTGGGTTTAGCTCGCGGCGCTTTGAGCCAAATATTTTGGATAAAGCACCTATATTAATGAGATGATGATGATGATTATTATTATTATAGCACCAGGAAGAACTCCGCCGTCTTGACTGCCTCCCTCGTTCCATAGAACAAGCGACATCGACGTAAGAATGTATTGACTTCCTGCTCATATACAAGGCAGCACCAAGACCTGTTAACCTTTATCCGAGGGGGGATAATGACTCAGCGAAGGTGATGTTTGAATTTCTTACAGCGGAATCCGCGAGAGGAATTTTGCAAGGTAACCGTCGAAGAGGCGACATCGATATTAGCCTGTTAGCTGGAAACTCGCGACATCCTTTTGAAGCTGATTGGCTCGTTTTGTCCTGTGATCCTTCCTGACCTAGCTAGTTATGTGTCACGTCCGTTTCAGGCGTTCTTTATTCCCGTCTTGCCTGACATCATATTCTTTCGGTCTCGTCTTCTGCGCGGTGGACTTAAAGGCGCCATTGCTCCCAGTATTTAGTTTTGTGTTGAGAGACTTCTGTTTTTGGATAGTCTTTGTGGCTTGCGCGGCTTTAAGCCCTAAAAACTCACTCTGTTTTTGGAACAGTCGCTCCTTTGACTGCGCTCAAAATAACCATTCTTAGAGATAAGTAGAGATCTGAATGCAACACAGTGACGTTTCTTGGCCGCGCAAAACGATGAAAGCTTAGCTGTCCGTGAAAAAAAATTGAAATTACTTCAAAGTCCTCCCCGAAAACCCTGACAAATTTAACTAGCTTCAACAGAAGTTTTCGGTTCCAGGTGGAAAACAATTTTTGGAACTTCAGCACATTAGGCTGCGTCCAGTAAGAGCTAGGTCAAAGGTCACGCCTATGTTTCCCTTGCGGCTCTCGATTGCGATGAGCTACAAGGTTGAGTGAAGTCACCACACTGTCGCCAGAACTACTGCGTTTTGGATTCAGTCAGCTGAACGCAAGCCTGTCTGAGCATGTCTTCGCGCATGTGTACTAGTAGTAGTAATAATAATAATGAGTATTGTATAGGCGCTTCACCCAGTTTCATGAATCGGCTCAAAGCGCCGCGAACTGAACCCAACACGCACGCTCACGCAAATCACACGCATTCTCTCACACAGTGGACATAAACACATTACAGTGGGAAGGGTCAGCTCAGCTATTTAAATTTCGGAATTTAGAATTGCATTTATTTTTCAAATCTGGTGGGCTGAACATTAAATTTTCCAAAGCAGAGGGGGAGGAAGCCGGAGCACCCGGAGAGAACCCCCGACGATCGGCCAGAATGAACGGTGCCACATACGAGAGGGAAAAAGTCTTTGCCCCGAGTGGGACTCGAACCCCTCACCTCTCGCATTGGTGACAAGTCTCATAACCACTAGACCACCGACCGCCCTGGGATGCTACTCACCACCGAAACAGCTCATAACGGTCTTTGAATCTCTAGTGCCTTTAAGCTACGGGCAGATAAACCAAAATCGACGAAATTATAAGGGCAGTTTTTTTTTTTTTTTTTTTTTTAAGACGGGGCGTTCTTTCAGTGGGTTCTGTCTCGTAGGTGTCACGTCATGCTGTCTTTTTATGTAGGGTTCATTCGAGACATTCTTATCTCCAACCTCGTTTGACATTATCTACTTTTGGTCTCGTTTTTCTGTACTGTGGACCAGAGTCGATGAATTAATAACGGTAGCTTTTGCGGTGTTTCAGCAGGGCCTCTCGTGTAGGTGTGATGTCACGGTGCCTTTTTTCAAATGGTGATATTGCGCAGAATCAATCAACGTGAAAGGGCAGTAACTTATTGTAGACATTGTTGCAGTAGCTGCCCTTGTGTAGGTGTGGTAGTCTCGCACATTTTGGGCTGCGGTGAGATTATATGTGGAGAGGATTATGGTTGGATGAAAGGGCAATAACTTCTTGTAGATGTTGTTACAGTAGCTGCCCTTGTGTAGGTGTGGTAGTCTCATACATTTTGGGCTCGGGTGAGATTGTATGTGGAGGGGGTTATGGTGAGAATATAATGTAAGGTTGGATTGAGAATATAACGAGGGTTCTCTGTACCAGAACGTACTCTCTCTCTCTCTCTTCTTTCTGTCTGTGTAGATTGCACCATCTTGAAGGAAAACCCTCGATATGACGTCAGTAAGGTGGATTGTAACAGATGACGTAGATGCATTTTTTTTAAATGACGTAAGATGTATTGTAGTTGATACATTAATGGCGGGCTGTGTCTGGGTGATGTAAATGGATTATGGTTGAATGATGAGAGTGGCTGGCTGGCTGACTGGCTGGTTGGTTGGTTGGTTGGTTGGTTGGTTGGTTCTCAAATTTGTTCACTGGCTTGGTAGAGATTGTCGCACAGCTACACTTCATCGTCCTTATATACCTTTTTTTTCCCCCTTTTTACTTTTTTTGGGTCATAAAACACGTACCTGAACCTGACGTGAACTGAAAAAAAGTTTCCTTATTATCAGTTCTCACACTTGCGTTCCTCCCCCTCCCCCCCTCCCCCCTCCCTTCCCCAACCGTAGACCTCTTGAAGTACACTGAATGAACTGCCCTTCTTCAGCAAACGTCTTTCCCTCCGCATTTTCTGTGACAAACGAAGGGAAAATAGCCCAGTAACCCTAAGCAAACCTCCTCCCCTCGAACCAAACGCACTCGAAAAGTGCTGCCCGAGCGTTTGGTCCATCGACCGTGTGACAGGGTGGGGCAGGCAGCAGACGATGCGGTGAGATCAAAGGCTTTCTAACGACCTGTTCAGCTTAGCTAGTAGTTAGCCTTAAACGTCTTCTGCACTTACCAAACATGACGTTGAGGAATTTGGGGTTAGCGTTAAAGGTCTTCTCCAGCTACGAAAAAGATTCGAGAAGTTCAGTTTAACGTTTATTGTATTCTCAAGCTGTAAATATGGTGTTGGGGAAATTTGATTTGTAAAGGAAGTCTTAGGTCAAAACAGAAACGGTAAAAGGGACTAAGTCAATGAACTAATCCATGAGATGTAGGCTTTTTGTGAACTGACTACTGAGGTGCACGTCTTGGTTTAATGTGTGGCAGGGTGTGAATGCGGTTGATTTAATAAAAGTTTAATGAAATGAATAAAAATGAATAAAAGTAAATGAAAGTTCAAAGAAAGAAACAAACAAACAAACAAACAAACAAGAACTTGTTTCAAATTTCAAATGTGTCAGGCCTAGCGTCAGCTCGGACTTTTTGGTTGTTAAAAAGGCGGGTGGGTGGGGTGGGGGTTTGGGAGTTTAACGTCCTTTTCCACCACATAGGGTGATATCAAAGACGGGGCAACGATGAAGAAGCCAGCGCAAATATTTGGCCCCAGACGGGATACGAACTCACGACCCGAGCATTAGAAGTCCAATGCTCTGCCATTCGACCACACCGTCTCCCCCTGTTAAAAAGGCAGTTTTTGATTGAATGAATTAGAATAAAAGCAGAGTCTGTGTTAACTTCATTAAAAATTCGCTGTGCAATTAAAACAACAAGAAGAACAACGACAACAACAACAACAACAACAACCCCTTGAACTTACCAGCTTCTGTACAGTGTTTGCCCATTCCGTTTTCTTCGCCTTTTAGTTGCGATACATCAATTCTCTTTTCAATCTCCATCCATTTTGGCTTTTTCGACCTAGTAGCAATAGCCGTCCTGTTTATCGAACGCGCGTGTGTATACGCGTGTGTCAGTGGTTGTGTTGCAGGTTGAGTTGCGTGCGTCACCCACTGCAGCGTTCTAATGGATTCCTTTGTCAACCGCTTACAGTGTCGGGCTGGCTTCCATATTATATTGAGCGGCCCACATTTTGTCTTTTTTTTTTTCTGGAAGCAGATCTGTTTGGTGTGAGTGGCCAGGCAGTGAGGGCTGGGGTAATGGTGCGGTGGACGTTAACCAGTGCAAGAAATGTTAAAGTACAAAAGAGAGGTTATATTATGTGGGCGTGTATGTAGGTGAACGTGCGTGTTTGTGTGTGTGTGTGGGGGGGGGGGAGTGTGTGTGTGCATGTGTGTGTGTGTGTGGGGGGGGGGGGGGGGGGTGGGGGGGGGCAGTGGGGTGTGTGTGTGTGTGTGTGTGTGTGTGTGTGTGTGTGTGTGTGTGTGTGTGTGTGTGTGGAGAGAGAGAGAGTGTGTGTGTGTGTGGGGGGGGGGAGTGTGTGTGTGCATGTGTGTGTGTGTGGGTGGGTGGGGGGGCAGTGGGGTGTGTGTGTGTGTGTGTATGTGTGGAGAGAGAGAGAGAGAGAGAGAGAGAGAGAGAGTGTGTGTGTGTGTGTGTGTGTGTGTGTGTGTGTGTGTGTGTGTGTGTTCCCCTGGTTCAAACTCACTTTATTGACACCGTTTTACTTGTAGACTATTGATCTTGTTTTATTGTTTTATCGTTATTTAATATCTAAACAGTCCGTGGGTAGCCGAATGGTAGAGCGTTGGACTTTCAATGCTCGGGTCGTGAGTTCGAATCCCGGCTGGGGCCACATATTTGTGCTGGCCTTTTCTCGTTGCCCCGTCTTTGATACATGTATCACCCATACGTGGTGGAAAAGGACGTTAAACTCCCGAACACCCACCCACCCCACCCACCTAAACAGTCCGTGATTGTATAAGTTCTATATTAGGATAATGGCAAGTTGGTAAAATGACGCATTTTGCTGTCAAAACATTTACCGTTGGAAAATAGCTTCACCACCATCATCATCATCATCATCTCTCTCTCTCTCTCTCTCTCCCCCCCCCCCCCTCATCCGGCATACCCATACATCACACAGGGCCCCGGATGCTCGAGTGGCTACGATCGGTTTCACCCGAATGAACACAAAGCTTGTGTTTCGCCCTTTTTTTTACGAGGAGAAAAGCGGCGTGTGCAATGGTGCGGAACGCGAGAGAACAGTGGAAAAACGATTTCGGTTGTTTGCTTGCTCTGTTGCTTCCCAGGCACTGAGGCCCGGGTTGGGTTGAAGATGTGTATCTGAACATTGATTGCCTAGGTGTGTTGCTTTGCCGGAGGGGGCGGGGGCAAGGGGGAGGGGTGGTGTAGAGAGACTGAAGGGGAGGGAGAGGGGGAGGGATGGGTGGAAGAGGCTGGACGTGGCATTGTGATTGTGAAGCCGTGAAGAGAGTAGGTAGAGCCCAAAGCCTACAGACGAGTGTTTAAAAAAAAAAAGGGGGGGGGGGGTAATGCGTACTTGTGGTTGTGTGAAGTGGATCTGTTTGTGTAACTTGTTCTTGCCCTCCGCAGTCAAGGGTACATCAGAAATTCAGAATTGATGTGGTCGACCTGTCAGTATGTCTGAAATGAATCGTGTTCAGCAGGAGCGTTCAGTTAGGAAAGCTGCCCCCCCCACCCCCCGTCCGCCCGTAACCTGTCTATAATTATGACCGTCTCCCATTCTAAACGGAGTTTTTACGACTGCTGTCCGCTCAATCGGCATGCGCATCTTGTTGAACATTCGTGTGTGAGCAGCGTGTGTGTGTGTGTGTGTGTGTGTGTGTGTACAGCGTGTTCCAACACCGTAACCCGACCCCTGACGTTGCACACCGAACAGCGACAGAATTTCGATACAGACATACACCAGCTGTGACCATCTCGCCGCGATAACGACTATGTTCATGTTAGCGCCGGAACCTGCAACACGTGTTTCCGACGGCCTCTCGTGCGTTGCTGTGTTCTTCTTTGTCTTTATCTGTTTATGTGTGTGTGTGTGGCAGCCTTCATTTATATTCGCTGTCCCTCCCTCTCTCTTCCCCCCTCTGTCCCCACTCCCCAGCCTCACCCGCCTCAGGGTTTAATTTTAACGTCCCCGGCATTCAAGATGAGGGATGCTGGAAGAATTTGAATTTCATTGAGAGTTCGTCTTTTGTTCTTCCACTTTGAAAGTTGCGCCTTCTCGGTGTCGTCGCTGTTGAAAGCTGTGAAACACTGTCTGTCTGTCTGTCTGTCTGTCTCTCTCTCTCTCTCTCTCTCTCTTTCTCTCTTTCGAGTATTTTTTCTTTATTTTGTCATTGATTTTCTTTCCTCTTCCTTTTTCTTGTATTTCCTTTTATCTCGCCATTGTAGTCTTTTGTTTTTGTAGCAATGGCTGATTGAAAATTAATCATTGTTTGGTTAAATCACTTCCGTTCGAAAATAAAGTTCGTTCGTTCGTTCGTTCGTTCTCTCTCTCTCTCTCTCTCTTCTCAAATAGTCAGGCAGGTCCTCGTGAACCAATATCTCAATCCTTGTGTAATAAGTATCATCATCATCATCATCATCATCATCATCGTCGTCGTCGTCGTCGTCGTCATCATCATCATCTCTCTCCATGTGTGTGCTCACGCGTACTGTTCATATTGTTTGTAAGCCCGGGATGACGTGTTTCGTAAATGTTTGTATTTGTATTGCGGTACTGTTCTTTCGGTAACACAGTGTTAACGTGTATGTAAGAGGGAAGCTGGGATAGCCGAATGGTAGAGCGTTGGACTCGCAATGCTCGGGTCGTGAGTTTGAATCCCGGTTGGGGCCAAATATTCAATTGTACTGGCCTTTTTCTCGCTGCCCCGTCAGTCTGTGAGATCACCCTTAGGTGTTGGAAAAGGACGTTAAACTCCCGAACACCCACCCCCGTGTATGTAAATAATGTAAGAATTATGCCACAGTTGGCTGTAATGTATATACTGATATGTATGGTTTATTTTTCCAATGCCCCCAAAAGTTCGAATCCCGGCTGGAGCCAAATATTTGTGCTGGCTTTTTCATCGTTGCCCCGTCTTTGCTACTGTATCACCCGTATGTGGTGGAAAAGGACGTTAAACTCCCAACCCCCCACCCCCACCCCCAAAGGTTCAGGATAATTAATTTGACCTTGTCTTTGACACAACGTCAAAAGAACGTGAAAACAAAACAAAACACAACAACAACAACAACAACAACAACAACTAAAGAAACTCCACTGGTTTGCGCTAGACTCTGTTAGGAAAGTATTGTGTAACACAACGTTGCAGTTCGGCCTCAACTTGAAATCCCCTACAGCGCAAGCAGATTCTTCAACACCATATCTCTCGCAAAACATTCGCCGTCAGAACAATGGCGGACGGGATAATGCCCTGGGTCTGAAACTCAAAGACACGATTAGTTCGGGCCCTAGATCTTCAGCTTGAAAGCAGGAGATGCTAGACACAAAAGGCGGTCTTTCTTTTCCTCTCGACGTGGTTCTCGACTACGTGTGATCCCATTATGATCCTCCACCAAACACCTCTCCATGGTCGGTCTCTGAAACTCCCTTTGGCACGGGGGGGATCAGTCAGTATGGCGGGGATTGTGCCGGTGTTGCTCCGATTTAAAAGGTTTGACGATGATTTTGGACCCGCGAGAGGCATCCTGGGTGTTCCACTGAAACCGACGGGATTTCGGGTTGTCGGCGTGAAAGAGAAGGACGGTTTGTCAGTGGACCAGACAACAGCCTTTCGTGCCAGTTCCACTGATTGTCTTTGCCTTTGGTTTTCAAGTTGTGAAAATCATGCGTCACAACGACGCAGCCTCCAAATCTCAGCGTCAGATTCAGAAATTTCTGCCTAAATGACGCACATGCATAAGATAAGATAAGATAAGATTACTTTATTGACCCCTCATGGGGAAATTACATGTCCGCTCAGACAAAGCGACAATACAATACAATATAAAAAAAAGGAACACTGAAAGACGCACATACACACATGCTCACCTTTTAGACATTTCACTTTTCGGGTGGGTGGGTGTTTGGGAGTTTAACGTCCTTTTCCACCACGTTTGGGTGACGGGGCAACGAGAAAAAGGCCAGTACAAATATGTGGCCCACGCCGGGATTCGAACTCACGACCCGAGCACTGAAAATATCACTTTACGACTGAGAGAGAGAGAGAGAGAGAGAGAGAGAGAGCAATCAGTCGTCGCCAAATCTTTTCCACACTAGTCAGTAGCACCAGAAACACTTCGTCTATCTTGACTACACCCCCGGTGAACGTCTCTTCACGTGCTGTGTGAAGCTCCCTTGTGTAGGAAAACAATAAACAGAGCTCTGCCTCACTTCTGCAGCCCAGATACCAGATAGCGGCCCTCCTGTGTACAGCTTGGGGCGAGATGAGTTCCAAACTCGACCCCCAAAACAGCTCCTAGATCTCGACCTTGCGAAAAGGTCCCTAAATCCGCCAAGGGAGCGTATTTTCAGGGGAGATTATTTGTACAGATTGTTCGCATCATCCGGGTACCGAATTCCGGGCAAATGTCACGTGGGTCATTGTCAGAGTGTTTCCCCCCTCTTGTTTTTCGATGTGTGTGTGTGTGTGTGTGTGTGTGTGTGTGTGTGTGTGTGTGTGTGTGTGTGTGTGAGAGAGAGAGAGAGAGAGAGAGAGAGAGAGTTTATTTTTTCTAAGGAAAATAGCGGAAGGGACGACCGAACACCAGGATTCATTCGATATAAACTCCAGAACCACCAGAATCGCTTGCCGCTTTGTAATTTGACGTGACTGACGCTAACGTGATCAGATTTAGAAAGAACAGTTATCTGCAAGTCCTCACCCTCCCTCCCTCCCTCCCTCCCTCCCTCTCTCTCTCTCTCTCTCTCTGTCTCTCTGTACCTGTAAATATTTGACCTCAGTGTTTTAATTTTCTTTGCTAGATGTGTTTTAGTAGTGTGTAGCAACGGCAAGTTTGTAAATTGACGTTCTTCTCTGTCAAAACTTTTAACCGTTGGAAAATAAAGTTTCATCATCATCATCATCATCATCATCTCTCTCTCTCTCTCTCTTTCATCGTTGCCCCGTCTTTGACATCACCCTATGTGGTGGAAAAGGACGTTAAACCCCCAAACACCCACCCCCACCCACCCTCTCTCTCTCTCTCTCTCTCGCTCTCGCCCCTCCCTCCCGGCCCCCGGCGCTCTCAGACATTCACCTATTCTGCGAGACAGTATGTACTTTATACGATGCTAAAGAAAACTAGAGGAGCAAAGCCTCCTTGGCTCACTTGTGAGATGGGTCAAGGTCATTCAAAAGAGTATGTTTCTAAAGCTCTTATCACTAGCTATCACGAAATAAGGTGTCTTGTGTTCATAGTTCCTAAGAAAACGGCAAATGGCAACATAACAGTTTTCCCAGGACAGCTTCTATGACCTTGACCTTGGGTCAAGGTCATTCAAATGAGATCTGTAAGTGAAGAGCTTATCAGTGACTATCATTATGCCAAATTTGATAACTCTAATTTTTGTAGTTTCTGTACAAATGGTAATCTAAAATTTCACAACAGACAGCTGTAATGACCTTGACCTTGAGTCAAGGTCACTCAAATGGGTATGTCTGCATAGGTCTCTTTGCTGCCTATCATTGTGCCTTGCTGCTGTTTGTTGTTTCCAAGGAAATGCTAACGTTAAAGTCTCCACAAAACATCTTGAATGGCCTTGACCTTGACCCAAGGAAATTGAATACAAGTATGCCAGTACAGGTTATGCCAGTACAGGTTTTGTCAATGTCTATCATGCCATGCAAAGTTTGATGCCTCTGGTACCACTACATTCTGAGAAAATGGCAATTTTAAATTTCCAATTACACAGCTTTGACGACCTTGACCTTCAGTCAAGGTCATTCACATGGTAAGTCTTGAAAGGTCTTGCTGCTGTTTATCAGCAAGCCAGGTTTGGTGCTTCTGCTGTTTATTGTTTCTGAGAAAATGCCAATGTTAAGGTTTTGGAAGGTTTTCCGCAAAACAGCTTATATGGCCTTGACCTTGATTCAAAGTCACTTAATACAGGTATGTCAGTAAATGTGTTGTCAATGTCTATCATCAGGCAAAGTTTGATATCTCTGGCTTTTCTAGATTCTGAGAAAATGCCAGTGTAAAATTTCCAAACAGACAGCTTTAGTGACCCTGACCTTAGGTCAAGGTAAGTCATTATGGTATGTTTTGAAAGGTCTTATGGCTGTCTATCAGCTTGCCAAGTTTGGTGCCTCTGCTGTTCATTGTTTCTGAGAAAATGCCAATGTTAAGGTTTTGGAAGGTTTTCCGCAAAACAGCTTGTATGGCCTTGACCTTGATTCAAAGTCACTGAATACAGGTATGTCAGTAAATGTGTTGTCAATATCCATCGCCATGCTAAGTTTGATGTCTCTGGCTTTTCTAAATTCTGAGAAAATGCCAATGTAAAATTTCCAAACAGACAGCTTTAGTGACCTTGACCTTGGGTCAAGGTCAATCATTATAGTATGTTTTGAAAGGTCTTTTGGCTGTCTATCAGCTTGCCAAGTTTGGTGCCTCTGCTGTTCATTGTTTCTGAGAAAATGCCAATGTTAAGGTTTTGGACGGTTTCCGCAAAACAGCTTGCATGGCCTTGACCTTGATTCAAAGTAACTGATTACAGGTATGTTAGTAAAGGTGTTGTCAATGTCTATCATCTTGCAAAGTTTGATGTGTCTGGCTTTTATAAATTCTGAGAAAATGTCAATGTAAAATTTCCAAACAGACAGTTTTAGTGACCTTGACCTTGGGTCAAGGTCAATCATTATAGTATGTTTTGAAAGGTCTTATGGCTGTCTATCAGCTTGCCAAGTTTGGTGCCTCTGCTGTGCATTGTTTCTGAGAAAATGCCAATGTTAAGGTTTTGGAAGGTTTTCCGCAAAACAGCTTGTATGGCCTTGACCTTGATTCAAAGTCACTGAATACAGGTATGTCAGTAAAGGTGTTGTCAATATCCATCGCCATGCTAAGTTTGATGTCTCTGGCTTTTCTAAATTCTGAGAAAATGCCAATGTAAAATTTCCAAACAGACAGCTTTAGTGACCTTGACCTTGGGTCAAGGTCAATCACTATGATATGCTTTGAAAGGTCTTTTGGCTGTCTATCAGCTTGCCAAGTTTGGTGCCTCTGCTGCTCATAGTTTCTGAGAAAATGCCAGTGTTAAGGTTTACTGCGGACACACAGACAGACAGACAGACACACACACACACACACACACACACACACACACACACACACACACACACAGACAGACGACGGAGGGTTATTACATAGACTCACTTTGTTACACAAGTGAGCCAAAAAATGGCTGATTCTACAGACTTAAGAAACCGACATACTCCAGCTGAATACAAACTTGATAGGATACTTTAGATTGGTTTTATGACTACCCCACATCTCTCTCTCTTCTGTAAGCATCGCTGCATTTTCAGTCCCTTTCACCTGCTCTGCGGGGTTCCAGTACAGGAAGTGGCAGACGAATTATGTCCCCGCTTGTATACATTATCTCCCCTGTATGTCTGCACGTGTACCAATTATCTGCCCCTGGCCAGCAGCTAATGGCCGGGATGGTAGTCAATAAATTCTGCAACCTATACAATGCGTATCTCGAGGGAGCAGTTTTTGGGGGTGGAAATCTCCTGTATACATCTGTGCCTGTCTGTCGCTGATGTTTATATCATTGGACGTCGGTGGCTGGACGGTTACAGCTTAGTTTGAACGTCTCCTTGGGACGAAAGTAAAGAATTACAGAGATGGCAGGCTTTACGTTGCAAATGATACTGACGACCCAATGAAATGCGGTTATGGGTTAAAGATGGTGCCGGGGTCAGGTTGTTTTTAACTGGACAAGAAAGATGTTTGTATTTGTATGAAGTATATACGCCAGGTGTGCGCATGTGCAAGACGGATGTCAGTTCTAGTCGAGGCTTCACTTCCGAAGGAAGACCGATAACATTGTAATAGACAAAACGAAACGCGGTTATGTTTTAGGGTAAGTGTGAGGGTTGTTTAATTGTTGTATTTTTTTTCCTGTTCTTTTTGTTTTTAATAGTAGCAGCTTCATTTTTACTCAGTATCTCGCGCACAACAAGAGAGAGAGAGAGAGAGAGAAAGAGAGAGAGAGAGAGAGAGAGAGAGAGAGAGAGAAAGAGAGAGATAGAGAGAGAGAGAGAGAAAGAGAGAGAGAGAGAGTCAATGAGTGAATCAACGAATCTTTATTTTACAACGGTAGAGGCAGTTAACATTAAACAATCAATTTTCATACCTGCCGTTGCTAAGTAGTGCAGTTATCTATCTAATCAAACAGAACAAGCGAAAAAGAAATGAGAGAGAGAGAGAGAGGGTGGGTGTGGGTGGGTGCTTGGGGGTTTAACGTACTTTTCCACCACATAGAGTGATATCAAAGACGGGGCAACGATGAAAAAGCCAGCACAAATATTTGGCCCCTGCCGGGATCGAACTCACGACCCGAGCATTAGAAGTCCAACGCTCTACCATTCGACCACCCCGGATCCCCGAGAGAGAGAGAGGGGGGGGGGGGGAGGCAGGCAGGCAGACAGGCAGACAGACTGACTGACTAACTAACTAGACAGTCTTCATTCCCTCACTCCCCACCCCACCCCCTACTCATTACCCTCCTCCCTCCTTCCCTTTGTCATTTCCCTTCCCAACACTAACCCTCTGTTCAAGTAATTCCGAATTTTCATTTTCATGTACCTCGGCTATCCTTTCTTGTAGCATCTGGTCGCTCTCGGTCGGCTTAGCCGCCGCCCGCGTTTCAATCATATCAGATACGCGTTCAGAGCCCCGGCCGCCCGCCTAATCCGTTTTCATAGTGCTTTGCGAAATCGCGGGCTTCCCGTGTTGCGAGACATCGTTAATTGAAACGTATCCGGTCAGCCTCTCTCTGCATAGGCGGATTCCGGATTTAGTCGGTGGTTGGGGTGGGGAGGGAGCGGGGGGGGGGGGGGGGATTATGGCTTGGGATCAACCCTGTTCGGGGACGTCGATAACTCTAGGCCCCTTCGACGGCGGCCACGTTGGGCTAACCGAGACCGAGCCGAGCTAAGTGATACCTATGAAGGAAAAAAGAATACTCGGTGACAATAAAAGTGGACAGTTGCGAACAACTTTGAGGTCCCCATGTTATTTCACAGTGTGCACAGAAGCGGTGAAAACTGTCGCATTCACCAGCACAGTACATTATTAGCCTGTTTCGAGATTATTGCCTGCGTGAGTTGTCCCCCTTGCCGCAAAAGGTGGCATTTTTCGTGGCAGAGCACAAAGCTGCCAAATGCATGCATGCTGCGGGTCTGTGCATGCACGGGGGACAACTCATGCAGGCAATAATCTCGAAACAGACTGAACACGTACTGTACTGGTGAATGCGACAGTTTTCACCGCTTCTGTGCACACTGTGAAATAACACGGGGACCTCAAAGTTGTTCGTAACTGTCCACTTTCCTTGTCACCGAGTATTTTTGTTGTTTCCTTCTTTGGTATCACTTAGCTCGGCTCGGTCTCGGTTAGCCCCGACTTGGACGTCGTCGCATATAGAGTTATCGACGGACCCGGAACAGGGTTGGGGTGGGAAGGGAAGGGATGGGGATTATGAGCTGGGTTGGGATGCATGAAGAGACTGTAAGCCCGAGACAGGCTTGACTAAGGCTCGTGTCACTGACACGGGACTACGTTTTGGTCCCAACAAACATCGAACACGGCTCGAACACGAGGCTGAAGAAACAGCACAAAGACATGATGTGGCCGTATCTCACACGAGGAACACGGAACACTAGTGCACAACCTCAAACTTACTTGGTAGGGATTGAGTTAACAACAACGCTCACCATACCTCTGGTCTTCGTTAATTTTGAACTTGAACAAAGCAACGGCAACAATAGCAACAACAACAACAACAACAACAACAACAACAACAACAACAACAACAACAACAACATCAGCAAACTAACACCAATAAACACGTCAAATGGTTGTCGCTTCTTTCTCTATTGTTTCATCCGTTCCTTCATTCTTTTCTTTTATTCATCCTTTCATTTTGTGTGTGTGTGTGTGTGTGTGTGTGTGTGTGTGTGTGTGTGTGTGTGTGTGTGTGTGTGTGTGTGTCCGTTCATGCGATCACCGTATCTCTGTATCTCTGTGTCCGTTCTTGTGATACATCTACATAATCTACATACGTCTGTAGGTGGGCTACATGTGTTGTGTTGTTTGAAACTGGGCTGTTCGTTGTGTGTAATTTGTACGTTTTATGCAGTATGTATGTAATTAAGTTTCTTGTGTATATTAGTGTATTAGTATATTAGTAAAGTGTGTGTGTGTGTGTGTGTGTGTGTGTGTGTGTGTGTGTGTGCGTGTGCGCGCGTGCGTGCGTGCTGTATTTTATTGTATATTTTAAAGTTTTCTTCTCGGAATATGGAATGTGATTTAGTTTTTGTGTATTTCAAGGTTTTCTTCTCGTACTGTTGAATGTGATTTAGTTTGTGGTTATTCAGAAACTGTGTTTTAAAAGCAAAAAATGTCTAACCCTGCTTCCTTTTCCTCTGTTTCAGGTAAGTGCAAATGATAAAATGGACATGTTAAAAATACAAAGTGTCTGTGATTGTACCAACCTGTTGGATTACGTCATCCGTGTCGGTCCGTGAGTATATTACCGTTGTTGCGTTTGTGGAGTGACTGTGTCCATGTCAACCCCCCCCCCCCCTTCTCTCTCTCTCTCTCGTAGAGCGTTGGACTTCTGATGCTCGGGTCGTGAGTTCGTATCCCGGCTAGAGCCAAATTTGTGCTGGCTTTTTCAATCGTTGCCCCGTCTTTGGTATCACCCATATGTGGTGGAAAAGAACATTAACCCCCCAAACATCCACCCACCCACTCTCTCTCTCTCTTTGCTTGAAACTAACTGCTGTCCACCCTCAAACGCGCTACTACATCGAGTCAGCTCTCACGTTCACTATCATCTGTTTTGAAAACCATAACAAGTGGATTGACTGTCTCCAAGTAATATCCTCAGCGATGGCGTCGACGATGACGATGATGATGATGATGATGACGATGATGACGATAGTGGTGATGTGATCTGTTGAAACCCCCCTTTAATGCCCTTCCCCCCCTCCCACCTACCACCACCACCACAAAAAATGCACCCACACGAAACAAAAATCGGATTTCATGCCAGACAACCAGACATGGACATAAACTATTGCATTTCCTGTCCACGGAAGCAAAGAGGAAGGGAGGTGGGGGGGGGGGGGGGTAGGGGGAAGGGGGGGGGGGGTAGCACTGTACGTATCGAACGGAACGTCGCTACTTGTGAAATGGTCGGATGCCTGTAATTTCATTCGGGCGAGCTGGCTGGATCACCTCCCTTTGCTGCAGCTCTTTGATCCGCGGAGGGGCGAACGGTCCCCCTGTGCAGACGAGCAGTAAATCGTGCGGCAAAGCAGATTGGACGATCCTTTTTTTTTCTTTTTCTTTTTTTACTCTCTCTCTCTCTCTCTCTCTCTCTCTCTCTCTCTCTCTCTCTCTCTCTCTCTCTTTCAGAGCTCAGCAGCCGTCATTGAACTCGTCTTGTTTGAGTTTTTTAAAACTTTTTTTTTACCAGCATTGTCTGATGTTTTTGTTTCCCGGCTTTATTTTTTCTTCAGAGCTTGAAAGCTTTAGGGAGGGCTTAAAATACACGTGTAGAAAGAAATGAAGCTTCTTGCCTGACAAGAGGAATGCATTCAGAGCCGGCCTGGAATTCTCTCTCTCTCTCTCTCTCTCTCTCTCTCTCTCTCTCTCTCTGGGAGCCGGGGTGGCCGAATGGTAGAGCGTTGGACTTCTAATGCTCGGGTCCTGAGTTCGCATCCCGGTTGGGGCCAAATATTTGTGCTGGCTTTTTCATCGTTGCCCCGTCTTTGATATCACCCGTATGTGGTGGAAACGTTAAACCTCCAAACACCTCTCTCTCTCTCTCTCTCTCTCTCTCTCTCTCTCTCTCACACACACACACACACACACACACACACACACACACACACACACACACACACACACACACCATCGTCGTGACCATTTTCATCATTGTCGGTTTTCAGCATCGTCGTCGAAGTAACCGTTTGTCGTTGTCGTCGTCATCGCTGTCACAGTTGTTTTCATTGTCGTCGTCGTAGCCTTTATTGTTATCGCCGTCCTTGTCATCATCATCAAGACTGTCATCCTTCTTGTCGTTGTCCTTTCCCGTCATTCCTATCATCCTCCGTCGTCCGTCGTTGTGAGCATCATTATCTTCATCAACCTTGTCATCAGTACCACCAGTGCTCAGCGTTATCGTCGCTGTCGCCTTAATTTGAAGGCCTGAAGACATTCTCCCCCCCCCCCCCGGCACCTTTCCACCCCCCCCCCCCCCACCCTTCCTTACCCCACTTCCTACCCAGATCCAAGATTTGGGGTGAATGGTACACACTTCAAAGTGCAGAAAAGAAGCAAGATCTCATCTAGAAAATAAGAAAGGTGGGTGGATGTGTGGGAGTTTAACGTCCTTTTCCACCACTTAAAGGTGATATCAAAGATGGGGCAACGAGATAAAGGCCAGCACAAATATCTGGCCCTATCCTGGATTCGAACTCACGACCCGCCGAGCGTTGAGAGTCCAACGCTCTACAATTCGGCTATCCCGGCTCTCCTGGAAAACTAGAAACAGTTTCAAGGCTACGGTGAAGAATGGTAGAAGACAGCAAAAACTTTTATAAACAAGGTACACGACAAAGATACAAACATTTTGCGTGAATGATACATACTTCAAGAAAAGGAGAGAAGCGCAATTGAAACTGGAAAACAATTAAATGCTAGGAGAAAGAAAGAAAGAATGAAGAACAAAACAAAAGAGAAGACAGAAATTAATGAAAGGAGGGAAACTTAGATGAATGATGCCTACTTCAAAGTATTGGAAACGGCGCAATCTGAACTAGACACATTTTAAGAGGCGAGTGGATGAAAGAAATAAGACAGAAGAACAGAAAGACACGATTTAAAGAAAGAGACCTTTCGTTCGAATTTTTTCAAGGATTGTAGACTGCATTTCCGGGATGGGCGGAGTTTGCGCACGCGCAGGGCTCCATCAAAAATGGCCCAATGGGCGGAATGCACGCAGAGGCAGTGGAGTTAAAATCGAGTTTGCCTTGTGAAGCGAATTGGAAATACCGCAAAAATGCACCGTTTTCTCGTGACTGCTTGCAGGAAACACGCACAGTTTACAAGCACGTTCCGTTTGATGACCGATTGTGTTCCAGATAGCTTGCAATGATGCAGGAGATATTTTTAGGGGTACGAAAAGGCATGAGGTCAGGCGAAGGATTATGGTTTAAGCTTCACAATACAGATACGTATTTCAAAGGAAATGTTATATATTCCCATTACACAGAACGCTTCGCGGGACACTTAAAAATGCTTGAAAATGTCAGCGAGCAGTACTCTACCACGGTCCAGTCATTTGGAACAGCCTGCCTTCCTATGTTTGCCATGTAAGGTCGACGGACTCTTTTAAATCCGCTTTGAAATCTCATTTCTTCCGGCTGTATTATGCAGACTAACTACTCTACCATCACTGTCACCATCATTGTCATTTTACGATGTCGTGTTAGGATGTATCATAGCTGTGTGTATGTGACGTGTATTTCATATGAATGTAATGTGACGTATTTCATATGAATGTAATGTGACGTATTTCATGTGTATGTATTTCCACTCTACTATTGTGAGGTGCCCAGGGCCCGTATGTAACAGTCGAGGTTAGGGCTTTTAGCCCTTGGTTAGAGTCTGACCTCGAACTAAACTAGCTCTAGGGTTTTTTTGTTTTTTGTTTTTTTTTAATCAAGAAGCGGGCCAATTCCATCAAGGTGCCTAAGCCGTTATAGAGGGATATTGTTCTTCCTTTCTTCGCTTCCTTTTTTTATATTTAATTTTGCTTTTGGGTTTCTTTTGTCCTAGTCTGGGTTAGGCCCGTAGCCGTGGGTTAAATTAACGCCTCGACTTTTACATACGGGCGCAGAGCTCCAGCAGGAGGTTGGGCGCCGAACAAATCCTCAGTATTATTATTATTATTATTCTTAAAATTCACCAAAAAAATCACAAAAATCCAGCAGCGAAAGACTCATGTGTAGAGTAAAATTCAACAAATTCCAATATTCCGCTTTTTGGCAATGCTAGCAACGACCACATACCCCCTCATTCCTCTGTCGTCTGCTATAGCTCTTGTGCCAGCCGCACATGAATACAAACAGTCCACAAGCCAGGCTCATTTTCCCCCCGTTTTCACTATTACCTGGCATGAAACATACTTGTAAAGCCAACAATCATCCCCAGATTGCCTTTTTTTTAATTTTTTTTTTTTACTCTGCACACAAATTTTAAAAGGGGCAAACATTATGCACTATAATTATTTAGCGGAAGCTATTATTATAGCGTAAACTGTAAAAAGGTGGAAGGCAATGTGGGAAGGGGGGGGTCGAGGAGAAGGTGGGAGTGGGGGGGGGGGGGGGTGAGAAGTGTGTGTGTGTGGGGGGGGGGGGGGTCATAAGAGGAGGAGAAATCAGGTAAATCTATAAGTGGAGCTGGAGGTGGTGGTGGTGGTGGTTCCGCGTTTTTGAGAGAACGAGACCTGAACTCGTTCAAGTTGTTGTTCCGATCGAGGAGAATGATTTTAGCTTTCCGACGCTGACAGCCGCCGAACAGCAACTTTGAATCGACTGAGCCATCGGGGAAGCCCCTCCTGGCGTGCCAGTGGTGCAGATGTCTTTGCTAAACCACGTTTACAGTATCAGGAGTGCATATCTCACTGTCTGTTTGTCTGTCTGTTTCTCTCTATACCTCACACACGCACCACGCTCTTGTACACACACACACACACACACACACACACACACACACACACACACACACACACACACACACACACATACACACACACACACACACACACACACACACACACACACAATGAATTAATGAAACTATTTTACAACGGTAGAGGCAGTTGACGTCAAATAGTTTGCATACCTGCCGTTGATAAAAAAAAACAAACAAAAACCTACCATTAACTAACTAACAGAAAAAGGAATAAAACAAGAAAAACAGAGAAATAAATCCACAAATAAAACAACAAACAAACAAACAAACAATAGCAGCCTCAGAGAGAGAGAGTCAAGTCTCAAGACTATTAGGAAGGGATGTGCATACACTGTAATAAGATAATGCAGTCATAGCACTCTCTGCAGTGTTTGCAGGGATCGAACTAGAAGACGACGTGCTGCACACCCCCCCCCCCCCCCCCCCCCCGAGAGAGAGAGAGAGAGAGAGAAATGACAATAATCTTTATTTTCCAACTGTAGGAGTTTTGGCAGAAATACCATGTTCGAACTTGCCGTTGCTAAACCACGAGAATATGAGCAGAGAGAGAGAGAGGCACGCCTCTAACCGCCAAACAGTTCACGAGGTTCAGTGGGTTTGTACCTGAATCCCCAGCTTCACCCCCTCACCCCGCTCCCTTCCAACCTTGAAGAGCCGGCCCCAGTAATGGCAGATTAATCTTCCGTTAATACCTCGCTGCGTTGTTTTCTCGTGCCTGTTTTCTGCCAGCCGCCGCTGCAAAAAATATGAAAGGCGCACCACTGTCTACATAGGTCCTCTTTCAACTGTGGGCCTGAGCTTTGTTATTTTGACAGGTTCCTCGACAGCACGCGCAGGTCTTGCGCGCTTCAGTCTTGCCTGCCGGCCAAAAACAATTCACCCCTGTGCTTCTCTCTGCCACCCTGCCTGTGTCGACGGCATACTGCGGCTCTCTCTCTCTCTCTCTCTCTCTCTCTCTTTCTCATTGTCATCGTGTCTGTGTTCCATCTTTACTCTCGCTACACATCTAAAGACCGGAAGAAACATCTCTCGAGGGTGGGTGGGTGTCTGGGAGCGTAACGTCCTTTTCCACCATATACGTGTGGTATCAAAGACGGGGCAACGAGAAAAAGGCCAGGACAAATATCTGGCCCCAGCCGGGATTCGAACTCACGACCTGAGCATTGAAAGTCCAACGTTCTACCATTCGGCTATCTCGCCTCTCCGTCTGTTTGAAAGATTTTGTATCATAATGTAATTCTTACTAACTTTTTTTTTTTTTGGGGGGGGGGGGGGGGGGGGTGGTCCATTGATCGGTTTTGATTGTAGTAAAAGTGTATTGTGTTCTGTACACTGAACACGGATGAACGTGTCCAAAATTGTCGTAGCTATCTGTTTCCACGCTTCCATTTCCGAGCACCGTTGACATTTAAAAATTTTAGTGAGAGCGTGTGTGATTACAGGCAACCTGAAACTTGTTATAAAGCCGACTCCACAAAACAGCCGAGATACACCCACACATCCGCTTTTCTGCAACCGTGGGAGGATTTGGGGTGTCTGAGGTGGGGGGGGGGGGGGTCTGAGGTGGGGGGTGTCTGAGGTGTAGGGGTGTCAGGTGGGAGGTGTAGGGGTGCAGTGATGTTGCCAGGATTTTTTTTCTTCGGCGATTTAGCCGAAACAGCCATGAAAGTTTCGGCTTTTTTACAGAAGGTTTCGGCTCTCTCTGCCGAAGCAGTTTCACAAGTTTTTCGACTAGATTCCCTACTGTTACGTGCTTCCTGCACCTCCGTGAATTGAAGATGTTCTGTAGATACATATCCTCACCGAAAGTCACCAGCCAGCACAGGAATCTCGCAGAAACGGACATAATCGAGCCGATTCACTCGTTAAAACTTCGGCTCGGCCAGCCGACATTACAGACTGATTATCGGCTTTTTCAAAACAAACTCGACTTCTAGCCGAGATCCGACCCTAAACGACATCCCTGGGGGTGTCTGAGGTGGGAGGTGTAGGGATGTCTGAGGTGGGAGGTGTAGGGGTGCCTGAGGTGGTAGGTGTAGGGATGTCTGAGGTGGGAGGTGTAGGGGTGTCTGAGGTGGGAGGTGTAGGGGTGTCTGAGGTGGGAGGTGTAGGGGTGTCTGAGGTGGGAGGTGTAGGGGTGTCTGAGGTGGTAGGTGTAGGGATGTCTGAGGTGGGAGGTGTAGGGGTGTCTGAGGTGGGTGTAGGGGTGTCTGAGGTGGGAGGTGTAGGGGTGTCTGAGGTGGGAGGTGTAGGGGTGTCTGAGGTGTAGGGGTGTCTGAGGTGGGAGGTGTAGGGATGTCTCAGGTGGGAGCTGTAGGGGTGTCTGAGGTGGGAGGTGCAGGGCTGTCGGAGGTGGAGGGTGGAGGGGTCGAGACCGTATGAAGCTGTTCAGGGCGCCAGCTTAGTCTCCGAAAAGAAGAAGGAAAAAAACGGGTTTACTTACCGGATTATTTTGCATTTAGACACCCTGACTGTGCCGGTGGTAACTTCAAGAGGGATTACACTAGTAACTTCTTTCCCTCGTTCCCTCTCATCTTACCAGGGACTACTGTTTCCTCACTGTCCGTGTGTTCCTCTCCATCCGTTTCTCGCTAACCGATACACGTATGTGTGCTAGCCGCCCCTTTGAAGCGAAACTGGCTATTCCCACTCTTCCTCGCAGCTGATCCTAGTCTCAAGGGATTTGCGACAGCTTGACAGAAGAGAAAAGAAAAATTGTGTTTGTGTGTGTGTGTGTGTGTGTGTGTGTGTGTGTGTGTGTGTGTGTGTGTGTGTGCCCCTTATCTACGTTTTCTGGATGGTCCATGTTTGTTTGAAAGTCTGGAATCCAAACTTGAACATGTATAAAACTAGATCTAGAGAGCGTTGCATTGCGAAGGTTCATAAGTCTAATGGATACTTTGCCAAGAATCGAATCACCCGTATGTGGTGGAAAAGGACGTTAACCCCCCCCCCCCTCCCCCCCCCCAAAAAAAAAACAACAAAAAAACAACCTTGCCAAGAATCGAACCCAGACTTTGGAGAATAACATTAATTGAACAAGGATTGTTGAAATCTTCGAAATTTGCCTTTCGAAGATTAAAAGAATCTCTCTCTCTCTCTCTCTCTCTCTCTCTCTCTCTCTCTCTCTCTCTCAGTAGTTATCGCGGTTATCTTCTCGTCAGTCTACGAGTTACCAGCCCCTTTCGTCCTTAGCCTTACCTCCCCCTTCTTTCCTTCCCATGATCCTCTCTAGACCGCGCCGGGTCAACCGCACGTGCAGCGAGACAAAGCAACCAATCAGGAAAGCCGTCGCTCGATAAGGCAGCCAATCAGAAGCCCCAACGCAACCTCTTCGGCGTCTTTAAGACCCGTATCTTGTCATGGTGTCGGCAATCCGCGAGCAAACACTGGCTGAGCCTAGAGCTGACTGAGGTTGCTTTGGAAGTATTAAGGTATTGAGCGAGCCCCTGAACGGACAGGGGAGACGAGTAAAGCGGAAAGAGGAGCCTCACTGAAGTCTTGTTTCTTTGCGGAGGGGTGTTAGTAGACAAGCTGAGCCTGTGGTAACGAGTTGCAATATACAGGTGGAGGGAAAACACACGCATGCACGCACGCACACACACACACACACACACACACACACACACACACACACACACACACACACACACACACACACACACACACACAAAGAAAGGAAAGAGAGAGAGAGAGAGGGTGGGGTGGGAGAGTTGACGGGGTGTGGGGGGGGGAGGAGCATCCATTACAAATGCATCACGTAATATTTGAAAATTGAAACGAGAATCCAAAAATGCCAAGAGTTCGCAGACTGTCGCAGAAAGGACAGTCGAGTTCAGTGACGCCACTGGGTGTGGTATGTCAGTCGAGTTCGCGGGTGTCGCGATTACGTCATACAGGATTCACACTCCATTCGCAGTGTACTTGTGTGCACACGCCCTCGTGTACACACGCACACACAAATATCAAGTGTGCACACTTAGAAAATCCCACGTCCATCTTTCGAAGAAGAGTAAGCTGTGGCCGGTGGCGTGGAAAAACAGAATTACTGTCGTACGCACCAGAGTGAATAGCAGGGTGAGGGTTTGCACATGAAGTAGCGCTTAGCTTTTGTCCTCCAGCCCTGCGGCGCCATTAGCGTAATTATCAGAAGAGATGGATATGTGCGCTGAGGAAAAGTCTACCATACCATACCATACCATACCATACCATACCATATTTCGATGTACTATTACAGCATTGCAGTAGCATACCACACCATACCACACCATACCACACCATACCATACCACACCATACCACACCATACCATACCACACCATACCACACCATACCACACCATACCATACCACACCATACCACACCATACCACACCATACCACACCATACCATACCACACCATACCACACCATACCACACCATACCATACCACACCATACCACACCATACCACACCATACCATACCATACCACACCATACCACACCATACCATACCATACCATACCATACCACACCATACCATACCATATTTCGATGTACTATTACAGCATTGCAGTAGTCAGTTCATTGGTACACTGGATTTGGCGTTACGAAGATCATTACCTACGACAAGGGCATAATTATGGCGTAGTGCTCAAGGCATGCGCCTGCAGATCCCAAGGCGTAGGTTCAAAGCCCCGGTAGGCAGGCATTTGCTGGCATTTTCCCTCATTAGATCGAGACAAAATTCACATGCTGACCCGTTTTACGGTGCCTGTCTTATCTTCGTGTTCACACAAAGACATAGGAATGCATAAAATATAATATCGTGCGTGCGCGTTCAAGATCCTTTTTTTATCACCCGGCAGGGACCACAGAATGGTGACGTGGTTTTTCGTAGTTTTCTACGCCGTTAAAATTGCTATTTTCTCCCCTCCCCTCCCTCCCTTTACCCTTTCTCCCCATTCCTCTTAGCTCTCTCTCTTCATTACTTCCCCCACTCCCCAAATCCCACGAGTTCGAATCCCGACTGGGGCCAAATATTTGTGCTGGCCTTTTTCTCGTTGCCCCGTCTTTGATATCACCCTTATATGTTGGAAAGGACGTTAAACTCCCAAACTCCCACCCACCCTCAAATCCAACAGCGCCCCCCTCAAAAAAAAAAAAAAAAAAACAAGAAGAAGAACACACACACACACACACACACACACACACACACACACACACACACACACACACACACACACACACACACACACACAAACCCACCACTCCACAACAACCTTACACGTAGAGAAATATTTCCTCACAAGAACCAACAAGACAGACGACTTCATTTTCTTTTTTACCCCCTTTTTCTTTCCTTTGGCCTAAATGATTGCCTCTGTGTCCTACGGAGTTGTTCATCTCTGTTTGCACAGCGTGCGGCAGGCAGGAGGTTTTTGTAAGGGGGAAAAATGACTCCCCTGTACATTGATTGCGTGTGTGCCCGCTCGTCTATGCCCTGTCTGTCATGTTGACATAAACTGCAGCATGAGAGAAGTGTCCGTGACGCGGGTATTCTGCAGCATGCAGTGTTGGGCCCTTCCTCCTCTTACTCTGCAGATCCGAGGTTTTATTCTTCAGGCTCCGCATGGAGAAGTCGAGGTTAGGGATTTTATCACCGGGTTAGAGTCTAACCTCGGCTAAACTAGCTCTAGGGTTAACTTTTCTGCTGTTTTTTGGGGGTTGTTTTAAATCAGGAAGCGGGTCCATTCCAGCAAGGCGCCCATGTCGTTATGGAAGGATTTTTGTCTTTCTTTCTTCGCTTCCTTGTTTATTTAATTTTGTTTTGGGGTTTCTTTTGTCTTAGTCTGGGTTAGGCCCGTAGCCTTGGGTTAAATTAACCTCGACGTTTACATTCGGGCCCAGGTTTTGCACCACAAATGCGGCAGGCCTCAAAATGCCTATATAGAATTCCCTATTAGCCTCAGGCTTCATAGTCACCCCTAAAAATGCTTGAATATAGAAACAAAAATTACCGAGCTCAGACCATTCAAGGGTACGCATCTAACAGGATTGTAAAAAAAGAAATCGAATGCTTGCTCTCCGCTCAGGCGTCACTGGAGTTTTTTTCTGTTTAAGGCCAGATAAGCACTCCACTGAAATCCGCTCACCTCATGTCTGCTTGCCATCTGCGCAAAAGAAGTCCCAGCTTCACTGGCAGTTTGCATCCCGTTGCAAACCCCCTGGCATACACCTTGCCCTACAGATACAAAAATCACGAAAATCAAGCCTTTTCATGACAACAAAAATCAGTACAAACTAGCACACACAAACTAGTTTATTTATGTGTTGCTCAGTTGCTGTACCTCTATGTTGCCTACGACGCCTTTCTTTTCAAAACTCACTCTCTATTAATTAATGTGACCCCAGTGACGGTAAAAGAAGCGCTTATGTACTGATCACTGCGATCCTAGTTCCCTCCCCCCCCCCCCCTACTTTAACGTTAAACTCCCAAACACCCACCTACTCACCCCATTTACTTTAGCGTTAAACTCCCAAACATCACCCACCCACCCACCCCATTTACTTTAGCGTTAAACTCCCAAACATCCACCCACCCACCCCTTAACTTTAGCGCAAAACGACCGGGGTTACGTTCATCAGTAGGCGAGCGCTCCGCAAGCCAGCACCGGGATTGTGGTGATCAGTAGGGAGTGGGTATCAAACAGTCTGTGGATAAAATGAGTTTGAGTAACCTGTGCTCCATTTGAGTAACAGAAAAGTTGGGTATTTTTCCTGCCTCTCTACACATGCAATTCAAAGGGACATGCTTGGAATTTGACACAGTATTGCGCTTATATGTTAACAACATTGTCTTAAAATTTCAAGTGAGTGTGATGTGTTGTAATTTTTTTCTGATTTTTAAAAAAAATAAACTAACCCATACGATCGGCCAGTACTAGCAATGAAACTATTGCCCCATAGATCACGCCATTGATCGCAGAGTAGTGGCATAGATATCATTTCCACTGATTGCCGTAGAATAGTGACAAGAGCTATTCCCTGACTGTATGGGCGTGGTTCTTCGCTCGCGGAAGAAAGCAAGCCACTTAATAGGCCATGAGAAGTGTATGTGTTATGTCGAACTTCTCCTGTAGCCATGGCAACGCTGTACATGGGTTTCTAATCGTTGCCCGGATGACGCTGGCGACCCGTCCGGGGAAAAAGGTCGGGGCGAGTCAGTGTCTATAACGACAGTTAGGCACGCTGCTTGGATGCTATATAAAGAGAGAGAGAAAACATTAATAAATTTTGATGTATTTCTTTCTGGCTGTCGGATACGCCTCTTACGGTTGCACGTGCAGAGTTAAAGTGGCACTAAGCGCGGCTGGCAGACAGCCGCGTTGGAGGATAGTGTTGGTTGGATGCGTGATGTCTGTGGTGTTGAAACTGTTCGATGTATCGGGA
>JACVVK020000099.1:1142500-1150000 GCA_018292915.2 Batillaria attramentaria
TCTTTAATATCACCCTATGTGATGGAAAAGGACGTTAAACCCCCAAACACCCACCCACCCTCTCTCTCTCTCTCTCTCTCTCTCTCTCTGTTCTCTGGAAATGCTCATCTCACAAAAATTCAAAATAAATGCAATTCTAAACTTATTCCGAAAGTTGAATACCTGAGCTGACAACTCGCAATAGTCCAGTGCATGAAGGAATGCGTTTGTTCAGCTCGCGGCGCTTTGAGCCAGGCAGTTGGGTCAATCGCATATTCAATCAACACATTATTATTATTACTATTATCATCATCATCATCGTCATTATTATTATCATTATTATTTCGGCCCGTATGTAGAATTCGAGGTTAATTTAACCCACGGCTGTGGGCCTAACCCAGACTAGGAGAAAAGAAACCCAAAAGCAAAATTAAATTATAAAAAAAAGGAAGCGAAGAAAGAAAGAAAAAAAAATCCTTCTATAAGGGCTTAGGCACCTTGCTGGAATGGGCCCGCTTCTTGATGAGCGGGTAACTGTTTGAAACAGGATCCCTTCCCCTCCCCCTCCCCGCTCCCCCAGCCCCACCGCCACCACCACCACCGTCGTCATGGAAGTACCACACTCACAGTTACCAAGTTACTGTCTGAAACAGAACTAGACAGTGGCCGGGCCCTGGGGGACCCTCACACCAAGTCGGACCAGCCCTACCGTCGGGCCTGACCCCGCCCCTCCACCGTTTCCGCGGGCCAAAAAGTCAATCGCCCGCTTCCGACCCTGTCTGGTCTCGTTAGGTGAAGTGGGGGCCGGCACCCTGCACAGGGACGTCTTGGCGGAGGCGGTGCTGGTCAGAAAAACGCGAGAGGACAGTCGGTGACTTCAGGTTTGCCTGTGCAATATTGTCGAAATCGGTCTAATTTCACAAAAGCCTTCAGCAGCATCAACATCATCAGCATCCGTCAACTTTGTTGCCGTCGTTGACGTCGTAATTTTATCGTCGTCGTCATTGTCGTTGTCATCGGTTACTTTATCATCATTAACATATCCTCATCTTCATCATCGTCTTCCTTCGTCTGCTCCTCCTCCTCCTCCTCCCCCTTATCAACTGCGTTGTAATTTACACCATCATTGTCGTCGTCGTCACATTTGTCATTGTCGTCATGGCCTTCATGATCATCATCATTATCATCGTCGTGGTCAACTTTTACTTCATCATTCTCAACACCGGCATTGTCGTCTTGTTCGCATGTTCGGCATTGTCCTCTCCATGATAAAATCTTTATCGTCATGATCATCTTCATTATCAAAATAGTCGTCCTCGTTCTCTTCCGCATTATCGTCATAACCATTAGCGCTTTCAACACCTGAAGCACCTGATACTTTTGATCTTCCATTCTTAGGCAGACACAGTGTTAATCTGCAATTATATTTTCTTCAATGTGAGTAATTATGCCATAATTTTGAAGAAACCCTAAGGTGACTGGCAACACATGCCTCTTTTCGTGTCTGCATTCATTCGTGTCTGCTCTAAGTCGGCAGCGGCTCCATCCAGTGAGATAATCTGGAATTGTGTGCAAGGGAGCGAACTCAACAAGGGATAATCTCCCTTGCTTGGGCTTCCTGCAGACCCCCGTGTGGCTGGCAGCCTTCCCATAATCCTCCGAGGGAATCATCAGCGCGTTCAGCGGAGAGAGAGAGTTTGGGGGGTAAAGAAGAAAGAGAGATTACTGTACAGACGCACTAAAGGGGCACGTTCTCTTTCTCGGGTGTTTTGACGCCCCTGGGCTTATGATTGTGTAAACGTCCCAGGTTGTGAACGGTCGTCAGCATAAACTTAATATAGTAGGGAATATGCTGTATTGGAGAACGGAACCACTGAACCAGTAGCTGCCTCTCGTGGACAACCCTTTTGAGGGTGAAGTGTCTATAGTCGTTTAGACAGACGCGCTGACAAACACAAATGGCAGTCGGTCACCACTGGTAGTCACAGCCCATTGGCAGTCATACAACATGGGCAGTTAGATATTGGCAGTCAGACGACATCAGCAGTCAGATATCATTTGCAGTCCGACACCAATGGCAGTCTGACACCACTGACAGTCGCACACCATCGGCAGTCAAACACCACAGGAAGTAAAACGCCACTGGCAGTCAAACACCACAGGAAGTAAGACACCGCTGGCAGTCAGACGCCACTGGCTCTCAGATAGCGTTGGCAGTCAGATACCACAGGAAGTAAGACAGCTGGCAGTCATACACCACAGGAAATAAGACACCACTGACAGACTCCACAGGAAGTAAGACACCACTGACAGTCAGACACCACAGGAAGTCGGAAACCACTGGCTCTCAGATAGCGTTGGCAGTCAGATACAACAGGAAGTAAGACACCACTGGCAGTCAGACACCACAGGAAGTCGGAAACCACTGGCTGTCAGATAGCGTTGGCAGTCAGATACAACAGGAAGTAAGACACCACTGACAGTCAGACACCACAGGAAGTCGGAAACCACTGGCTCTCAGATAGCGTTGGCAGTCAGATACCAGAGGCAGTAAGACACCATTGGCAGTCAGACACCACAGGAAGTAAGACCACTGGCAGTCAGACACCAATAGCATCCAGACATTACTGAAAGTCAGACACCACTGGAAGTCACACACAACCTGCAGTCATACACCACCAAAGTAAACATTCCCGTTGCATTTACTGAGAGACAAATAATGGAACACCCAACCTTTGTTTTTGCGCACATCGATCAGCGTTGAACCTTTGCTTTCTCTTCGCCGTCAGTGGCCAGTACAAGTGTTTGATTCATGGATACGGTCAGTGGTTCGGCAGTAAAACATTTGTCGTCAGTTTATAGAGGTCGTGCGTTTCACGTGCATTAGGAGAATTGCGGTTTACTCTTTGTTTTTATGTTGTTGTTGTTGTTGTTGTTTTGGTGGGTTTTTTGTTTTTTTTGGTTGTTTGTTTTTGTTGTTGGATTTTTTGGTCTTTTTTGTTTGTTTGTTTTTGTTGTTGTTGTTTTTTTTTGTTTTTTTTTTTGGGGGGGTGTTTTTGTGGAAGTTTGTTGATTGATTTTTAGTGTGTATTTTCTCTCTCTCTCTCTCTCTCTCTCTCTCTCTCTCTCTCTCTCTCTGTGTGTGTGTGTGTGTGTGTGTGTGTGTGTGTGTGTGTGTGTGTGTGTGTGTGTGTGTGTGTGTGTTTACGCTCGCTGATGCCGGCTACAGTGACAGCGTCTGTTCAATAGTTTTGAGACAACCAGGGAGTTGCTTATCCACAAGTCTTGATGGTTTCATCTCGTTTATCTGTTTGTTTGTTTCCCCCCCCCCCACCCCCTTCTTCTTTTTCTTCTTCTTTTCAATGAGACAGTACGAAGCAGCGAACATATTTTCGCCATGTTCGGACACACGAGTAAAACAGATATGTTATTTGAATTTTCAAATAAAATGTTGACGAGAGTGACTTTCCTTTGAGCCGGGTTTTTGACAGAGACGCATCACTCGGGTAAAAGAAGAAAACATTGTTAGGGATCACACATTATACAAAAGTACGGGGGAGGGGGCGGGGGTAGGGAGGGGAGGGGAGGGGCGGGGGGGGAGGGACTGGGGCTGTTTCAGGAGGAGTGGAGGTTTCGGCATTCGATCGTCTGTTCCCCCGGGGTAACTGGACTTTGCTAACGAGTAGCCTTGGTCAGTGCTCTGGTTAGGGTAGTCTTTGTCCGGAAAAATGCTCTCTCTCTCTCTCTCTCTCTCTCTCTCTCTCTCTCTCTCTCTCTCTCTCTCTCTCTCTCCAATATTACATGCACATGCCACGTATGATTTGTTTGTTTAATATGATGTGTATTTTCTCTCTACATCATTTCCTGTAGATAGTTTGTAGTTGTTTTATTTGGTTATTTGGTTTTTGTTATTATTGTTGTTTTTTCTTCTTTCTTTTTTTTTTCTTTTTTACCCTTGAATGTAGAATAGCAAAACAGCAGTGCCTAAACGCTCTGTCCCGAATAAAAACGTTTCATCATCATCATCATCATCATCATCATCATCTCTCTCTCTCTCTCTCTCTCTCTCTCTCTCCCCCCCCCCCCCCCCCCACACACACACACACACAAAGTCAGAGAGAGAGAGAGAGAGGCAGGCTTTTCCGCCGATTATGTTGTTTATCCCGTCGTCTTCTTTTTTTTTCCGTTTGAGCACGCGCACAGAAATTAATAACAGACACAATTTGTAACTGAAGCTCAATGGTGTAGCTAGTATAGCAGTGTGCGTTTCCCGGTGGCGTGCCTGTTGCGTTTGAGTGTTTCCATGGTCCCATTATGACGTATTTTGTGCGTTTTTTTTTTTTTTTAAACTACTTTATTATCCCTTTCGGGAAATTCGGGCTGCTTCCCCCGGGGAAAGCGCGTCGCCGCGGTGCAGCGCCACCCAATACCTATCATATATATAATTATATTTTAACAATTTTTGCTGGGGGAGGAAGGCCGGATAACCCGGAGAAAAACCCCCGATGAGCAGCCCGGCAGCCAGGAAAAATCGGTGTCACATATCACAAGCTCGACCTTTGCTCGAACCCACGCTTCATCGCCGTGACATTGGTGACGGCCGTTCAGTAGCGCAGCGGCTAAATCCGACGCGCTACCTAGTAGACCACCGCTCACCCCGCTCATGTGTTCCATCCTCACATGATGACGTGTTCTGGGCAGTGTTAGTGTGTGTCTTCTATTGCAAAGTTGTAACTGACTTGTACAATTTTCGTCACGTAATGACGTCTCTGGTCGAGGAGGACAGTACCATCGTCACATTGTGACGTGCCACACACGATGACGCATCTGTTGAAGTGACGTAACAAGTGAAGTGACGACGTTTTGCATTGTGTTTCAGGTACGGACATTGTTCGTCAGCGGTCTCCCCATGGACGCGAAACCCCGAGAACTCTACTTGCTGTTCCGAGCGTACAAGGTCAGTGCTACTCTTTGTGTGTGCGTGTGTGTGTGTGTCACAGACGTAGAAAAGATAGACCCCCCTGCGGTGCCGGAAGTGTGACGCTGCCGCTCGCCATGTTGCGAGTACCTGGTGCCAGACGCTATCAGCGCGCATAGCATTGGTCCGCTTTATCTACACGTGTTCTCACAATTTCCTGGTGAATTTTATTTTCACACAAAAAGTGATATCTGAAAGTAAGTCTCTTCTTTGTTTTTCCTGTGTTTCTTTGAACAGAGAGAGAGAGAGAGAATGTGTGTTTTCTGCTACTTTACTAAATCGTTAACTCTCTCAGCCGTACACTGGGGTGTGTGAGGGCTGTTATGCTTAGCTTTGGGCAAAATTATCAAGCGCATAACGTCGGGTACTCGACCAGCCTCTGAGTTCTGGTATCCGCAAGATGGCCGCCGCGAAGCGACACTCGCAAGCAGCGGTGGCAGCGTGCGGCGGTGGGTCTATCTTTTATACGTCTGTGGTGTGTGTGTGGGGGGGGGGGGGGGGGTACTTACGTGTGATTGTTCGTGTGTTCTGTCAAAGTCTGAGTCGCCATCAAAATGGTAACGCGATTTAGTAAAGCGGCTTTACCCAGCCGCAGAGTACCGAGAACTAAACCTAGCATGCACGCCCACGTGAATCACGTGCATTCACTCAGACACCGGACGTTATCTTGCATGCCATCGGGTACAACAAGTTCGTCACGCAGTTAAAGATTAAGTGCACATTTGAACGCTTACGGAAGAATTTTTGTAGTGTAACTTTGCAGAACCTACATCCCAGCTCTCCCTGTTTTGCAACACTGAGACAGTTGCCATCTTGCATTCATTATTCACTAGATGCTTGAGTTGCCGGTTGACTTGTGTTGAGTTGCCGGTTGACTTGTGTTGAGTTGCCGGTTGACTTGTGTTGAGTTGCCGGTTGACTTGTGTTGTAAGACTAATTGAAAGTGAATTGCTGCTGCTGCTGCTCCCCCCCCCCCCCCTCTCTCTCTCTCTCTCTCTCTCTCTCTCTCTCTCTCTCGTTCTAATCCCGGCATTTGCCAAATATTTTTGCTGGCCTTTTTCTCGTTGCCCCGTCTTTGATATCACTCTTACGTGGTGGGAAAGGACGTTACACTCCCACCCCCCCCCCCCCCACCCCACCCCACCCTCTCTCTCTCTCTCTCTTTAGTCAGTTTAACATTCAAACGCGAAAAATCACTGCTGTGCAGCACACAGACCACCTTAGTGTTGAGAAGGGTTTTTTCGGGCCGGGTTCTGAAGTGTAATAGCGTAACCCCGCCCTGAGTTGACCTTGCTCAGTCAGGTCAGCACGTGCTGGTTAATTGACCTCGTTCAACTTCCCGCGCTGCACGTGCTGTTAGGAACAGCGGGTGACGCAAGCGGCCGAGACACCGCGATACCTTGATCAGGGTTTGCCTCGTCAGGCGGGATAATCAAATCTAGTAATTGACTATCTCCCCTTGGGGCTGTCAGTGGAGATCCGATAATCCTGATGTACCTGCCTGGAAACGGGCAGAGTGAGCTCCCTTCATCCGGGGGGTCTTACGCTTCCCAGGTGCAAAAAGGGAAGAAACTGCGAAAAGGGGAGGTTACTGGATGCTATGGTGGAAGAAAAAGCGTAAATTCGAAAAGAATGCTTGTAAATTATAAACAGCCTTTGTTGATTCGTTTGCTAAAGGGCGAGCCCTCTCCCTCCCCCCTCCCTCCCTCCCCCTTCCCTCTCTCTCTCTCTCTCTCTCTCTCTCTAAAGGGCAATAATACATTTCTTGTGTGGAATTTTAACAAACTGCCGACATGTTAACTTCTGCACTGGGTGTTATAAGAAAGCAGGAAATCTGAAAAAGGAAACGAAATATGAAAGACAGATGAGGTTAAAGTGTTTCAAATCTTTACGTGAATTTGAAACTATCTAAGGACCTTTTTAATCACACTCTGTCTCGGAGTATCTGAGTTATGGCCAGAAGACAACGGTCTCCAACACTGAGGGATAAATAATAAAACAAAGGTTAAAAAAAGAGCTCTGATAAAGTATGTATTTTAACAACAACCCCAAGAGTTAGGGTGCAATAGAACTGCAGTTCAGCATAGAACTGAAAAAGTAATAGAGCGTGCCATCGTTTTTACTGTAGCGCGCGCGCGCGCACACACACACACACACACACACACACACACACACACACACACACACACACACACACACACACACACACACACACACAGGAGAGAGAGAGAGAGAGAGAGATGATGATGATGATGATGATGATGATGAAACTTTATTTATCAACAGTAAACGTTTTGACAGAAATTCGCCAGTTTGGAAACTTGCCGTTGCTAATACTACAGAGACTATCAACTAAGGAAAGAAAAAGGAGCAAAATATAAAAGAAAAAAAAATCAACACAGAAAATTATGCACTAAACTACAAGAAACAAGAGAGAGAGAGAAGAGAGAGAGAGAGAGTGAGAGAGAGAGCCTGGCATCGTCCCCACAGCAGTCAATAGGTTAATGGAGTTTTGATGGCACCCACAGCCCTCCAGTCTTGAG
>JACVVK020000099.1:1155000-1192500 GCA_018292915.2 Batillaria attramentaria
TTTTTTAAACACATGGAATTACACTGCCGTCAGCGGTTGTGTTTGTGTTATATTAAAGAGCTCGGTACGAACTGTCTTGGGATATTCCACGAGCTTCCTTAGGGGGCGTTTGAACTATTTTTTTCCCCCATTATTTTTTTACAGGAATTCCAAAGAGCATACGAAACACCCCAGACCTGTAGCAAATGGATTTTTTTCATGTCACTTGATGTTTTACAGTGGAAAAAAAGAATGGCATGTACTTTTTAGGGATGTTTGTTATTTTAGAATTTATATGACAATGTTTCTTGCAGGGTTTTGAGAATGGTCTATTAAAATCTATGGGTAAGGTTACCGCAAAACCCAACTGTGTGAGTATCCTCTCTTAGGTTTCCAAAAACGCCTGCAAAAAAACGTCACGGGCCAATGAAAAAACTGGCTACGTCAGCACACACGTCACGGTCACGTCACGGCAAATTACGTCACATCTATACTTCTTATGTCACCGTCTCCGTATTTGTTCTCACGTCGAATATAATCTTCACTGTGGTTTATTCAGTTTCTATTTTTTTTTCTCTGCTCCCCCCTAAGAACACACACACAGTCAGTACTTTGGTCCAGCATATGGTACTTTTGATTACTAGTGAGGCACCCTTATCCCGAAAGCACTTCTTGCTTTCAGTCTTACCCCCCCCTCCCCACTTCCTGGAATAATACAGCTTTGGTGTTTGATTTTAGCCGCTTCCGCAAATGCTTATTTGAGTGAACGTATTAAATTATTGACTCTATCAAACATGCAGTTGTTTTTCCTTTACTTGAAAACACGCGTCTGAGGTCTGAAAGTTTGGATATTAACTGAACATGCCTCAAAATATCTCAAAAGCTTCTCTTTTTTTACCCAGTTCAGCTGCACACAAAACTGATTTTCATTTGCACTGACGTCAGTTCCCCCCCACCCCCGGAAAAAACAAAAACAAAATACAAAGACAAAGTAAATGAATAATGAATAAACAAAAAGAAATAAATAAAAAGCTCAACACTTTGCATTTCTGAAAGTAAAAATAGCGTAAATTTCAACAAAATAAATAGGCTTATAGGAATTTTGAAAACATTTGATTGCAGTCTCTGAAGATGCAGGGCACACGAGCACCAAAGTTTGTTTTCCCACAATCCTGAAATTAGTCAGAGACAAGAGCCCCTTCAGACCATACTAACCGGCTGGTGTACCTAGTAGAGTAGAGGTTGTGCTAACCCTTAGACCTGGTTGCTGAAGCGCTCTCTGCACTTTGCAAAAGCACATTTGACAAACTACTCTCCATATTCCCTGAAGTTTAATACACAGTATTAGTAGTCTGCCAGTCGTAGCAACAATGTGACAGCGATTCCACGAGAATATGCGAGTTGTCTGCTACATACAGGCCAGAATAAGATGGAAGGACCCGTGAAAGTTTGCGTTTAGAACAATAAATCTGCTTTGTGCAGTACCTGGTCAAAGCACAGACTAAAAGAGTCATTGTATGCATGCACATTCTGATCTGGTACAAACCACCAACACGCAAGCACCGCAGAAGAAATGAAGACTGAAAAAGGAAATCCTTTACCCAAAACAGACATTCTAATTTCGGAGAACGTCCTGTAAAGTAGTTTCCAGATTTTTTTTTCAGACAGGGTGAAGACCTTTAATTTATCTCACGTGACCAGAGACGGAGCAAAGGATTATGGGATATATCTTGACCCGCACCCCCCATCCGAACATTTTTGTTGAGTTTTCACTTGGAACTGCTGATGCATGAATCATAGCTGTGATGGAAGGTGAGAAGTGGGAAGTCTTAACAACAGATGATATTTTCGCGAGTAAACTAATTTAGAGGAAAACATTTCAAATTTTAAAACAACTGGCTCTCTGTTGTATTTCTCGCGCTTCCCGCTTTTCACCTTGACCTCATGAATATTTAATCGAGCTGTATACAACTATGCACCACCACGTGCACTGGCAGGTAACCACGTGAAAGGGAACACGTGAAACCGGGCCGCCACCGATATCGAAAAATGTAGCACCCTCGTCCTTTGGCAAGAGAAGATGACTGGTCGTTTTGTCACGAGCATGGTCAGTATTAACTGATATCCAACCACAAGTCCTTTGCCAGAATCAAGTTCTGATGTGCCACTATACCGGTATGGTACAATAAATATCTTTTAATGTCGGTATACCCTACGGCGGCTTCGACCTTCACCTTTTCCCTGGCAACTGCGCAGGTTGCTGTGGTTACAGAGATTTTGGTCACAACGTGTGCACCGGTTTGTTTTGACCTCTTGCAGGGTTACGAAGGCTCCCTGTTAAAGATAACAAACAAAAATGGCAAAAACACATCTGTGAGTATTTTCACTTTTTATTTCGTTTCCTGTTTTTGTTTGCCGGTGGCTGAGATTTCAAAAGTGCCGCGGCCCGACGGGACTTTTGAATAAGCTGTCTCCTACGGGACGTGAATAGGCTCTCTCTCTCTCTCTCTCTCTCTCTCTCTCTCTCTCTCTCTCTCTCTCTCACACACACACACACACACACACACACACACACACACACACACACACCCTTCATACTCCTTTGTTCGCATACTATTACTTCCACACCACAGAGAAATCCATCACTGTTCCACTCATCGATTTTCTAACACCATTACACTCTAGATCCGCCAGTGAAGTCCTTTTGAATTCTCAGTCACCGTCGTTTTATTCTGTACTTCATGATTAGTTTTTTGTTTTTTTTTTTCTCAAGTCTGTCGTGAGATGTTAACTGTGTTAGTGGCATGTGCAAACGGCATGGACCTGAATTGACCGCATGCCTGAATGCTGAAATGCGAATGCCTTGAAGCTGGAATGTGAATGTTGTGTGTTTGAGATTGAACTTGCTGCTTTAGTTCCCCATTCCTTGGTTATTGTTTGAAGCACTTTCTCCACGTTGTGTATTACATCTGTATCTTGTTAGTGCATTGTGAATGAAGTGTCTGTTGTTAGGCGAAGAAACCCCTATGTTAGATTAGTCCATCGTTGTGCGTTAGTTGGATATGTTGAAGTCGAATGTTTGTTTTAGTGTTACGTGTGCATTGTGCAATGCAACCCCGATTAGCTTTGCCATGCAACCGTTGTGCAGTGCTAAAATTTGTCTTGCAAGTTTATGTTGGAAAAGTTAGCTGTGATGAGGAAGCTTGACGAGTTGAAAAAATCCTGGCGGAAATTTATCTCCTTTTTTTTTTCCTCTTACAAATTCCCTGGGTTGTAGTGTCGTCTTGGTATCGTACTTCATGTGAGTCTTATTGGAAGCCAGTCTCCATCTTGTCTCTGTCAGTGATGCTTTGCTCCCCGTGAAAACCGGCCCGTTTGTACCGTGCATCTTGGTCGCATGATTCCATTGGGTGCCTTGCCGTCTTGCGCATTTTGACAAAAAACATGGTGCATTCAGGATTTCGTTGTTTAAGTCCACGTCAGTGTACAGGATCGATTGCTTTTCTGCTGGTTTGAAGCAGTAAACTTTTCTTCCATAGCGTCATTCAGTTTAGAATAGAAAGCGGTTCTGGAAATGGTGTTTGAATTCAAGTCGTGGCTGTTTTGTTTGGCTGATGCAGCGTTCTATTTTCTGAATAGTTTATTGCATGGCACAGCATGGCCTGTCTTCTGATGCCTCTTTCATTTGACCATGCATGGTTCACAGAAGGTCAGGAAGGCGGTCGTTTCTTTGCATCTTGATTTTGGTCTGCTGTCTTTGCGTTTATAGTACGAAATGGAATTTACGTTCTAGGTTCTAATACATTTAGAGAATTAGACGAGCAGTGTTTTGCAATGATAGTTTTGCTGTCTTGCTTTTATAGTAAAATGAAAATCACGCCCGTGGATCAAAAACAATGAGACGACAACACGAGCAGCTTTTTATGGAGTTTGATTTTAGTCTCAAGATGCCTCGGACGTTTTCTTTCATATGGACAGAAAACACGTGAATTTAGCCTGTGAGACTTAGCGTCATAGCTATTTAGCTGCAACGTCAGTTATCAGTGTGTGCTGTGGTTCGAGTTTATTCGAGGTCACGGGTTTGTGGTGCGCAGTGCTGTCCAGTTGCTGTTGTGAAATGGTTTCCATAACGCTGTGTGGCGCGAGGAACCCACGGGATGCTGGTTCTGATCTTACGTCATTGTGTCATGGATGACATCATTGTGTCAAGGATGGCGTCATTCTGCCAAGACTGGCGTCATTGTGCCTGCATAGCTGTAACTTTTCCAATCCCTGAATGTTGTATGTTGCGTTGCTCGATAGGCTGATGAAGTAAGACTGGCCCCTCAGTGTGCCTGTTTGTGTGACACTGTCCTTACCCGAAATGTTGTCTGGTATCTGGATAGGCCTGGATAGGCTGCTGTTGTCTGTGAAATGAAATGATGTCATTGTTTCTGTTCAGTATTTTACGGTCAGTGGATAATCATATGACGCAACCTGTGTTAGTGACGCCCTTTTGTTAGTTGAAGACGTGTTCCCCAGTGTATGTATCGTGTAGCGTGACGTCACCTCCTCTGGGTTTTCGTCATATCAGTAGAAGTAGTGAATGTCTTGTGCAGAACATCTGTGACGTCATCATGCGTACGTCAAAATATTACACGTACATTGGCGTCTCCACATCTGCCCCCCTCTCTCTCTCTCTCTCTCTCTCTCCTTCCGCCCTCTGAGTGTTTCCTTTGTGGACCAGCGGCTTCTGTAGGCCGTTTTCATCAATGTTTTTCCTTGTTTTCCGTCGACGATGACCTTGTGTTAATCATTGTACAGTATGAGGATTGTGTGTTGTGTTCGACAGCGGCTGAGGTGATAGTCGGTAAACTAGCTGGCCCATTGAACGTTCAGTCAGATCTGGTGTCAAACAATTTGTGGCAGTTACTTGTGTCCATGTTCGGCAGCTCTGTCCAAGTGTCTTGAGATAATGACAGCAGGGACTTTTTTGTACGAAACAATTCCAGAGCAACTAGACGTTCAACGAGAGAATGAACGTACGCTTAGTATAAACGATTATTCAGTTTATTACTTGACTACAGGATTTTAAAATTGTAAATGGAGGTTTTACTCTCTCTCTCTCTCTCTCTCTCTCTCTCTCTCTCTCTCTCTCTCTCTCTCTCTCTCTTTCTCTCTGCCGTACTAACTGATGTCTCGCTCTCTCTGCACGCTTGCTCGCCCTCAGCCGGTTGGATTCGTCACCTTTTCCTCCCGATGTGCCGCGGAGTCAGCGAAGCAAGACCTTCAGGTGAGTTTCTGTTGACGTCATCTGTTTGCGTCATCCGTGTAACTTTGTGATTGTTTGTAAATTGTTGATTATATGGGTTGTGGTTTGTTCGGCAGGTGTTTCTATGTGTAGGGTTGGGCTTCTTGCTAATAATAATTATTATTATTATTATTATTTTCACCAATATGCGTAACTTGAAACGCATTGACTCCCGTAACATTTTATAAAAACAAAACAAACGATTGAGCATGAATTAGTGCTACGTAGCTGTCACGTGACAGGCATCAAAAGGGAAATAACTCGTGTACATTTTTTGTGGTTACTATAATAATACTAATGACAATAATGATGTCAGTTATTTGTCTGGACATGCTCATAATTGCGGATATGCGTCTTTCTGGATCCATGACGTCATTTTAATGATGTGTGCTACAGGGAGTGCGCTTCGACCCTGACCTTCCTCAGACCTTGAGGCTAGAGTTCGCCAAGAGCAACACCAAGGTCACCAAGCCCAAGCAGCAGTCCCCCCAGCCGGCCGCCACACATCCCACCATCATCCACCCTCTCACGGGCCGTGAGTACTTCACTCAGTGTCATCTTCCCTTTGTAGGCGAGTTCTGTCGGATGCTGGAGGGGTAGGAGCTATTGCATACGACGAGCCACAGAGCTACTGCGGATACAGAATTAGTGCCCTTGCTCTTATTACGGATCAGTTCAGTTCTGCTCTGTGTCATCTCTGGACTCCCCGCAAAATTATGTTCCACCTAGTCTCCTAGCAGTCTCTCCAGTGTCGTCTGGGATTTTTATCACCGATGTGATGCAACTGGTCTGGGAAGTGTGTGTGTGTGTGTGTGTGTGTGTGTGTGTGTGTGTGTGTGTGTGTGATGTTTGGAAAACAAACAAACCAAAAGTTTTTTGTTTTGTTTTTATTAGTGAGACTTAGTAGGATTTCGTACGGAGGACTTCGTTGAGCAGCGTAACCCATTTACATGTAAATTAGGCTCACACGACAGAGGCCGCGAGCTGCTAACGCGCTGCGATTAGCTAATGGTACCCGTAACGTGCCTAATTTACATGCAAGTGGGTTACGCTGCTCAGCGAAGTTCTCCGTACGAAGCCCTACTAAGTCTCACTATTATTGCTGTTAGGTCGGTAAGCATGTTTCAACGGTGGCTCAGTGGATCAGTCTGTGGTAGCTCTGGATTTGTACAGTAACATAATATTCATTCCTTTTCATTGACATACTACGTGCCTGAACTCTTGTCCATGTACCATATTTTCCCCTACGTTTTCATACTATGTTGAAGCGGCCCTTGTCTGACATTTCATCAGTATTCAAATGTTCGTCTGTTGACTTCTTCATTTCCCACATTGTCCTGTTTTTGTTCCCTTGAACTTGTAATGTTTCCGTCATTCGTGTCTAATGTCCCTAACCCAGAACTCCATACACCCAAACTTGGACACGCGTGTTGTCTTTTCTGGACATGTGGTGAACCATGCTAATAAAATTAAAATTAAGTAGAATACCGAGGTGTTTTAAAAACCGTACTACATACGTATTTGTGCACAACACTGAGAGCCTGGACATTTCATCATCTGTATCTTTTCTTAGAATGTTAAATTTCGAAAAATTCTCGAAACTGCCTTAAAAGGAAATAAGAAAGTTCAGAAATGACAGGATAGGGTTCAAGACTCTGGATGAAAAGAGTTCCAGATTTTTAAGAAGCGTTTTGAAAGTTGTTGGCGTAAACCATTGTTGGTTCCTCTTAAATTCTTCTTCATTCTGACTGGCTGAAAGAAGTGTGTGTATTATGTTCTATTTCCTTTGCATTTTATCTGCTTCGATTCAAATGCAGTGTGAAAGACGTTAACGCTGATGTTAACACTAATAATTTGCTTTCCGTTCACCATAATTGTGCTGTTACCATCCGCGTTGCGTGTGTTACATTATTTTAGTGGATACCCTTGAGAGCGAGCCTAATAATTCTTTCTCTTTCATATCTACCACCACCACCACCACCACCTACCACCACCCACCTCCACCACCAACCAACCACCCACCACCCACCTCCCACCCACCACATCCTTCACCACAGTATCATATCGTTCCCCACTCTCTCTACCTGTTTCCCCGTGGAATGCGTTCGTTTCCTACTGAGCACAAGTACAGGTCAATGTCAAACACCTCCCCCCCCCCCTTGCTCCATCAATACTCCCTCCCAGTTTCCACTCCTGAAAAATAAAAAAAAAAACACTTTGTCGTCGGTAGCACAGTAACAGGACAGCTTCTGTGTAATCTTGTTTATATGCTTTGGCCCAAAGTGCCCGATTTATGCTCCCTCCCAGAATCCACTCTTGTAGAAGGAAAAACTCCACCATAAAGCCCAAAACTTTGTCTTTCGTCAGTAGCACAGTAACAGGCACGCCTCTGTGTAATCTCGTTTATATGCTTTTGACCAAAGTGCAGAAACACAAAACCTAACACTTAGTCATGAAAGCATTTTAATTTTATCGAATTTTTGAACCATGGCAAGGCACCCTGCTAAGAATGTACCCTGCCCCTACCCAGTTCCTTTATTCCTTCTCCGTCCACCCTCTCCAATCCACTACCAGCTGAGATCCTCGATCCCCCATCCCGATGTCATCACACAAAACTGTTCATGTTCCCTGTCCAGTGAAGTGTGAAACAAACGCTTTCCTCTTTTCAACAAGTTTTGAGTTCCAAATGTACCTGACAAAGTTGTCTATTTCACGTTGTTTCTTTCAGTCTGTTCTTGCACAGGTCGATCCTCAACCTTTTCGTAGCGTGTATCTTTAAAAACACAAAGGTGGAATGCAATCTGATCACGTTAAGGGCTAAAATGTCTTTATGCACCAAAGGAGTGATTTCCGAGGGGAGTGGGAGGGGGGGGGGGAGAGAATCATTGACAGAAATGACAGTAGAATGTGAGGAGGGATGTGGAAAAGAATTATTGAAATTGGGATCTGTCAAGATCAAACATTTTTGATCTCCTACTCGACGGGTCTATGCTTGTCAGCCGTACCTACCCCGACCTCCTGGGCTTTTTGGAAAAACATCGTCTTTGAATGTACTCAGAAAGAAATGCGGTTATACCTGGGTAGACTGCGAGTAAAGCACTTCATAACGTTTCTCGAAACGCGCTATGGAGAGGTTGAGTCGACAACTGGCTAGGAGGTTTTTCGGGGGCTTGATGTTACGTTTTTAAAAACCATGCAAAAGGTCAGAGGTCACGTTGTGCACTGTTTTCTGCCTCTTTCTGACTGCCGCCTGCTGACCTCACTCCCCCCGTCTCGCTTCGTCACACTCGGCTGCGCTTCACTGACCTCTTGCTGGCCGTCGGCACTACCACCACCATCACGAACCATCACAACAACCACTGCAACATCGACAATGGATGGGATCATGGACCGTGTTCTTCAACGTTGGATGGTTGCCTGCCTGTAATGTCCTTGCTCCACGCCACAATACACTACAATACACCACACTGTTATTTCCCAAACACGTGCAACACATAATAATTTACACAATCTTCACACCTGATGATTTTCCCGTAACTGTTTCCTGCATATATGTTCTCACCATCGTAACACACGTAAAATTACGAAATTAAATTTCGCGCACATTATCACCCTGTTACACCTGGAATTAATCTGCGTTCGCTTCTGCCACAACAAAAACATTTTTTGCTGACTCTGAAATGCAAATTTCTCTACATGCGCGTAAACCATATTTTTGGGGGCCATATATGAAATCTGATTGGCTACTCCTCTCACGGAAACTTTGACTACCATTTGAACCACACAAATGTTGCTGGTACTTGAACAATCACCTTCACCACATCTGCAACTACAACTACATCACTGCCACTACAACCATGACCACACCACCACTACCACTAACACACCACAACAACGGCTACCACACCAACGCCATCACCACCACCACCGTCACTACCACACCATCACAACCACCACTACAACACCATCGCCACAACCACACCACGCACACAACCACTGCCACTGGCGTGTGGGCTAACAGAGGAGCTAGGCACGGCCATTATGCCTGGAGCACCCGAAACCTGGGCCGCCGCTGCCCACCCGGCCTTGGCCCCGTACCCGGAACTGACACCCACCGCGGCTGCCACGCTGCACCACCACCACCTGCTCCAGCACCCGGCCCTAACTCAGCTGCCGGTGAGGGTCAGTTATCTCCCCCTTTCTCCTCTCTCTCTCTGTCCACGCGCACCAGCGCACACACTGCGTGCCAGTGAGTGATCAACAAACAGCAACAACTACTACACCCCAGAGTGCTGTGTGTGTGTGTGTGTGCCCGTTTTTCAGTCTCGTTCAACTTCTCTCACTGCAGACCAACCAGCACGCTGCGCTGTGACGTCACTGTCCTTTTGACGTAGAGTGATTTATTATGACGTCAGTGTAAAGTCCTGGAGTTACATCATATTAGGTCATTTTATTATCATTCTGTGATAAAACTTAATATTTGAGGTCATCGTGTTGACGTCATTTGACTTTGTCACTTGCGTCATTTGAACGGCCAATTTGACGGTGCGCGGATGTTACCATCATTCACAGTCTGCTAAAGTCAGTTGCTTCTCCTTCATATATCATGATGCATAATGACGCGTGAATATGACGTTGCTGTGGCTCAGGTAGATGACGCGACGGTTTCATAGTTCTTCAGAGTAAGAAACAATGATTTGCATGTCGTTAACTGATACAGAAATCCAGCCAATAGGCTCAGTGCATTGGTCATGACGTCGTAGCGCGGTGGACGGTAAGGATTTTGCTTGTAGTGACGAACCCTTCTCCACAGTGTGAACTTTATTTTCTGCTTTATTATTTCTAATCTGCACCGATTTTTCACGTGATCTCACGTACGGTACCTGTGGCACACAGTTACGCTAAGGATTATACTGATTCGTTGCCATTTTTTTTCCTCTGACTTAAATTGATTTTTTTCTCCGATATACCATTATCAAGGCTGCAGGAGATCGCTAAAATGATGTGGTATTTGAACCAAGGAGAGTGGTTCTGTTGATGTTTGAGACAGACGCTGTGAATATTTTTTTCCTTGTGTGAAAGTATGTACGTGTGATTTCCGTAGCTTATCGGGCTGTTCGTTTTTCACGTACGTTAGATGTGGTTCACCATCATCCATCTGTTTGTAAATTGCAGGAATAATGATAAGTTAGAGGAAAATTTAAATTGCAGCAGGAACATTATTATTATTATTATTATTATTATTATTATTTAGCTATTGATATTATGTAGTTGTAACTGGCATTTCCTGGTGATATAAATAATATAAAATACGTTGATTTATGGATAGGAAAGAGCAAAATGATAAGAAATTTGGACTCTTTTGGGAGGGTAGAATTCCCTTTTTTTTAATGAAATACTAACTTGAGTTGTTTAGTCCTCAACAAAACGATCGTCGAGGTACAAAAATAAAATGAAAACAGAAAAATTGGTGATACGGCCATGAGTTAAACGTGAGGTAATCTTGGTGTTGCTGGACCGAAGAGACAAAAAAAGGTGTTCAGTGCGTTCCACTATATTTATCTTGTTATGCTGAGAGAGAGAGAGAGAGAGAGAGAGAGAGAGAGTAGTTCAGTTTACAGTGCATCTAGTATTTAAGTTTAATACGTTTGCTCCATCCGCAAATTTTTACTCTACAAATAAACAATCTCTTACATTGTGATATACCTACCTCACAGCGAGTGTGACAATCACCAATGTCGACCCAAACCTTATTTATACCAACCTCCGTGCGCTAAACCCAAGGATACGTGTTGCACGTGTCCCTCTCACAGATGTACATGTCTTCTCCCTCACAGCTCCAGCCAGCAACCATCCTGGCACCACCAGTGTCTGTGACGGCGGTCGGCCACCATCAACTGCCCCCTACCCCAATCCTGGCTAGTCCAGTCACCAGCATGAGCTCCTCAACAGCAGCCGCCGCTGCCGCTGCTGCAGCCGCCGCTGGTGGAGTGTCGTACAACACGCCGTGCTCCACGCTGTTCGTGGCCAACCTAGGGCAGTTTAGCTCCGAGCAGGAACTGAAGGATTTGTTTAGCAGGTGAGGAGGTTAAAGTTACATCCTGCAGGTATTTTTTAGGTTCACAGACCGACCTAGGCTTATAACCGTGACAAGAACATGATACCATTTAGATGTGTGCAAAATATGAACCATTTTGGGGCTGTCGTTGCAAAGATATGAGCCACTGACAACGTGTGCCCAAACATGCGCCTGCCGCCTATTTCACTTTCAAGTGACGTGACGCGTTTGTATACTACAGACTATAGCTACGGTCAAGTGGTTGTTTCAGTGCAACTCGCACGTGGTCACTGGCGACGTAACAGGTTTACGAAGCTCTTAAATACACTTTGGGAGGACCACTGACAGTACTGGCATGTGTGCAAACCACGTTTTTGACAAGGTGGTAGGTACTCATCCTGCCAGGTGCCGCTTTGATTCAAGGTTTTCTGTGTTGACACAACCCCGCAAACGTTGTGTTGAGGTAAAGACAGTGTGTGCAGATTTTTTGCTTTGTTGTAGACCTTTATGGTCGCAGTTAACTGATTATCAGGGAACAGGCGACTCCTTTTGTCAGCCCCAGTGTGTTAAGTCAGTACGGGTAGTTATGCTGAAAGTAGTATTTGGGGGGGGGGGGGGTGTTGTGTTGCATGTAGGGTATAGAATCGAGGTTATCGTTGTCGCCCAAGTGGCGTGTCGATGTGTCGTTAGGGCGCGTAGCCGTGTCGAGTGTGGCGTGTTTCAACACGTTATAGAAACTGAGTGGGTGTGGGGCTTGCTTGCTGTCCCGCAGCGAAGTTTACCAAATTCAGTTCAGAACTCAGTCCAGCAAAATGTCACGTGCTCTCTTGTGCGCATCACGTAAACCACGTCAGGTTTGAGTTAGAATATTCGGGCTGAGTTCTGAACTGAGGGTACCTACGCTATTTTTTGCCTTGTTCATTTGGAGGAAGGTTGTTTATACTTCTTTCTTGATATTTCACTGTGGCGTAGTATTACTTAGCCTGTACTCGCTGATTTGTGTCCCCTGTTTTAGGCTCGTGATCGACGCCTGTGACTCTGTCACTATTCTCGTCGTTCTCTTTTTCAGCTTTCATGGATTCTGTAGACTGCGTATGCACAATAAGGGGGGATCACCCGTCGCCTTCGTAGAATTCCAGGTGGGTCGCCATGGTTTGATGCTAATTATACGGTAATTATTATGTTTAGATCTTATTTGTGTAGAGTTTGTTCTTGATATTGCCCAGTGCGCGTCTGTATCATACGAGGGGTGGTAATTTGTGGCAAATAATCTGGTTGTTGTATAGTTACTAGGCACAATGCATCGCATTTAGTTATACTGGAGCAGCAACACTAAGGTCGACCTGTTCTTTACTCGTTTGTAATGACTCGTGATTTGTAATGACTCCCTCTCTCAGTGCTTCGTGATGAGTCAGTTCTTTGTGGGTATTGACTCCCCGACTCCTGTGATGACTCTCTGACTTTAGTACCAACTTCCCAACTCTTGTGATGACTCCCTGACTCATGTACGGACTTCCTGACTTGTGATGACTCCCTGACTTCAGTACCAACTTCCTGTCTCATGTGATGACTCCCTGACTTCAGTACCAACTTCCTGTCTCATGTGATGACTCCCTAACTGCTGTACTAACTTCCTGACTCCTGTGATGACTCCTTAACTGCTGTACTAACTTTCTGACTGTTGTGGTGACTCCCTGACTTCTGCAATGACATCCTGACTCGTCACGACTCCCTGACCTCTTTACTAACTTCCTGATTCTTGTGGCGACTCCCTGACTCCTGCACTAACTTCCAGACGCTTGTGGCGACTCCATGACTTCTGTACTGACATCCTGACTCGTCACGACTCCCTGGCCTCTTTACTAACTTCCTGATTCTTGTGGTGACTCCCTGACTGTTGCACTAACTTCCAGACGCTTGTGGTGACTCCCTGACTTCTGCAATGACGCGCTGGCTAGTCGTGTATCAGATTCAGAATTGTTTATTGATAGGCCTTAGGCCCATTCAAAGTTAAGAGTGACATCCAGACATTCTTATACACAACAATACTTGTACATGAAATAACCAAAGTGCAAAATGAAGTATATCAACTCAGCTGAGCAACTGTTGTCTTTTTCTTAAAGCTAGAAAAATATATAATCCCAGGTTCTTAATTGTATAATAGTTACTTGAGGCCATTAGCAAAGTGAGTCGAAAGCTGCTTGGATGGTTCCAATATTTTCTAGGAATAAACCGGGTACGTATGTCAGAAAGCCTGGGACAGTATAAAAGAAAATGTAGCTCATCCTCAATACACGTATGTAATACAAACCCTCCTCTCTCCCTCTGTATGTTTGCAGGACGTACGGCAGGCCACAGAAGCCATGAGCCGGCTACAAGGGTTCGTGCTACTGTCGTCAGACAGGGGTGGGATCCGTATAGAGTACGCTCGCAATAAGATGGGAGAGGTGGTGAGTGCAGCTTACTCTTCACTTTTACTCACCTCGCCACAGTGGGACGGAAGCCTCTAAGGTTGGACATCAGTCCTCGCTTCTGTCCTATGTGCTTTTGTGTGTCTTTTTTTTAAGTTTGATATCTTTGATGATTATAATGTTCCAAAGCCTTTTGTGTGAAGCAGGATGTTTGAGTTTGTGAAAATGTAGCCGGTGATGGAGCCCCCCACATTGGCATTGGCCAAAGTGACCTCTTTATTTTTTTATTTCTTTACTTTTCTTATCCCTTTTGGGAAAATCGGGCTGCTTCCCCCGGGAAAAGCGCCTCGCCGCGGTGCAGCGCCACCCAATACCTGTCCTATTTTTCAGCGTTTCGTCGGGTGAGGAAAGGCGGATAACCCGGAGAGAAACCCCCGATGAGCAGCCCGGCAGCCAGGAAAAAACGATATCACATATCACAAGCTCGGCATGGGCTCGAACCCACGCTTCATCGCCATGACATTGGTGACAGCCGTTCAGTAGCGCAGCGGCTAAGTCCGACGCGTTAGCTATTAGACCACCGCTCACCTCAGGAAAACTTGGCCCTGGCAGATAACTTGTTCGTTGTCTGGTCTTGCCAATGGCTCAGTGCCTTTGTGGTTTGGCTTTCTTGAAATATTATGTCCCTCGCAGTGACTTGTGTCGTCTGGGTTTGCCAGTGATGTGTCATTTGCCTTGGTGGTGGAGCCTTTCCCCCTTGGCAATGGTTCGCCTCGTGAACTGAGTTTGAAATATCCCAAGTGTCTTGTGTATGGCCTATATATAATCTTAATCTGCTGTGATTTGTATTGTACCGTGTGTCCAGTTGTTCAGTAAGATTAGTTTTATAATACCTGTTAAGAATAAAGAAAAAAAGCGGACGCGTTTCATTTGAACTTGTGGTTACCATTCCCTTGTGGTCTTAATTTTGGAGCTGCCCCTACCTTCAATCACCCAGAATTTCCTTATTCCCAGCTCATCCAAAAAAGAATTCACTGTCCGTCGTTGTAACTCACTTTTCATCATTTTCTTCCATTTTCCCCCGTTGCCCAGGTGTTTGATATTTGAAGCCAGGAGGTCAGGGCCGTTGTCATGGTAACTAGACGTGTGTCGCTGTACTTTTCACCAATCATACACGAGCGTATCGTTTGCTATATCACGTGTGTCATGTGTCACTCTCTTAACCTCTGTCTCAATTACGTGAAATCTGTTTAGATCTTTTAGAATAACCACGGTCGGAGGTTAGAATGTACAGAAGGTCTTGTAGGACCATTCACTTGAGGAGGTCGATCGGCGACATGCAGAAACAATAATATTTTCATGCAGGGAAACTAGCCTAACATTCCCACATATTATCATGGGCTGTTTGTGGCAATTTCACAATAATGATCACATCCGTTGCTTTCTGGTTGATTCACTCAGTGTCATAAACAGATCACTTTGTCGTGTGCTGTCATTCACTCTGTGTGTGTGTAAGGGGGGGGGGGACGAAATGAGAGACAGAGATTTCTCCTCGTTACTCATCTGATAACTAATTTGGTGTGAGGCTTCGTTCTTCCCCTGTGTCCTTTTAGAAGTGATGAATTTATTTAATTATTTATTTATTTTCTTATTTATTTGTTTATTTATCTGTTTATTTATTTATTTATAAGACAAATCATTATCCATTGCCAGATTACTTCAATCCGCGGGGTGTTTGAATTCCTTGCATATTGCAAATGTATAATTTTTGTTGTTGTCATGGTGATGGTGTTAATCCTGGGATAAATACCACAGTCGTATTACTAGTCGTGTGCCCCTTTTTCGGTCAGACCGCACCATTTAACATGGAAGCAGAGCCATCACAAATAATAATAACATGCAAACGTATCCATGTTTTTGATCGTGCTTTTGCGCAGACGTGAATACGCTTTCGACGTATACCTGTACTGTTGGATTCTTTGTCCTTTTTGCAGTTTCCCCTGAGCTTTTTCCTGAACAATCGGTACTTTCTAAGATCTAAGATTTAAATCTAAGATTTTATGTCGACCTAAACGAGCTTAACCATGAATATCTTTCCACATGGTAACTAATAGTTGTCTTTTTGACTTGTCTGAACAGGGTGCCAAGTTTGAATTCCCGCTTGTGCAGTCACCCGTTTCTATGGCAACCGTCTTTTGAGAAGGATGGCAAGGACTGTGTCGAGGTTTCGCCTAGAAAGACTCAAGGAAAGAGAAACCTGTTCAGCGGAGACAACCCAGGAAGCCTCGACGATGGTTTTTACAGACAGCGAATATAATGTGTTTTGACAAAGTGTGCAAATCCAATTTTCCCCCTCGTTTTCTTATGGTTATGTGATAATGATGAAAATCGAATGGATTTTTTTTTTTGTGGGACTTGATTTCTATGTTGATGTACAATCATTACCTTAAGTATAAGTATACTTACTACAATACTGTGTTTGTTTTGTCTTGATATCTGTATTTGTTTTGATTCAGGGCCCGTGCTGGTCCGTGTATGAACCTTCATCATTTGTTATTTGTGTACGAGGCGTTTTTTTGCATATAATAATTATTCAAAATCCATGATGTTTGTAGAGGATAGTCATTTCAAATGTGAGATATGTGTTACGTGTGTGCCTGAAGTCTATTTTGAATTGTATTCCATCCTGAAATCCTCTGGCCCCTAACACCCTGCCCCATGTTCCCTCCACTCCATCCCGTTTTGTTGTTTGTATCTAGTTGTGCTACTGTGACATGAATTTTTTCGGTGAACTGTTCATTTTGTGTTTTGGCAAGAACCAATACAAACTGTTTTTTCTTTGAGATTCGATTTTGTGATGTGAATACTGATCCTGTACGAAAAACCACAAACAAAATGAGTGAGCATGTGATTTTTTTAAAAATCCCATTAAAGATCATGGTCTTTGTAAAGTACTTTTTTTTTACTCTGTATGCTTGAAATTGAAAGCTGTAAACGCTTCCCGCCATTTTGTTGCTAAGCAGACGAAATATACCGGGAAGAAACACGTAGTCTGTAGTAGTGACGTTGCGCGTATGATTATCCCATTGAATTACGTACAAGGAACTTACGTCATCGCTTAGTTGCAACTTGAAGTTATGACGCGTAGATGACTTTCAGTCTAGTACCATTAGTTTTTGAAGCTCTTCCTTTCGTACAGCAAGAAAAGTTTGTAAGTTTTCCTTATTCAAATCAACAGAAGTCCGAAATGCACCCCCCCCCTCGTATTGTGTAATTTATAAAAGAACAAGGGCAGAAACAAATACCAGCGTTATCACTGTTTGCGGTTACCCATTTCCTGTCATTTGTTATTCCGTGTTCGTCCTTTATTGTGAGGCACCGTGTGTGTGTTTGGTAGATGATTCAGCCATACTCAAGTCCTATGCAATTCCCAGTCAGCAAAAGACCCATTAACAACTTTCGATGCTTTCAAAGTGAAAACATTATGCACCTTCGAAAACCCGTGTCTTTGCTTTGACCCGTTTTTGCAACATTCGTACGAAGCTCAGCACATCACCAGACTGTGTAGTGTCCTAGACTAAAGTATGGATTATGAGGGGAAAGTGTTTGATTGTGATTATTTTGTTTTGTTGAGAGAACCCGTCTTGAGATACTTATTTTGTTAATAGACATAGAAATGTTCAGCACCCATGAGCCCAGGAAACCTTTCAAACTGGTGATTATAAGCCGACTTCAGTGTAGAGAAAAAGGTGAAATACGATTGGACAGACAGTCGTCGCTACGTGTGGAATATCTGGTTGTTTAACGTGTACTTGTCAAATCTATACATTCCATGTTCCATGATCAGGGTGGAGACTCTAGCAGCTCCAAACTCTTTCAGTGCTAGGGGAAGATTTTGTCCCCTCTGAATCGCGTGATTTCAACAGATAAAGACCTTTAACTTCGACGCCGGAAGACATAGACAGCGCATGCTCACTAAACTATACCTACACTCGCAAAAGACATGTTTTCTGGCTGTCTTTTTGCCTTATCTTTTCTTACCTTTTTGTCCTAACCTGATTATAGGGTGAGATAATTATGGTTTACAATCGATTATACAATCAAGAAAACGTGCAAAGGGAGACTGTTACTTCCTTCAAGAAGTTCATGATATTCAAGCTTCGAACAATCGAAGGTGCCGTGGAATATTTCTGCAGCATATACACTCTAAGTCTGAAATTATTTTGTCCTTTCTTTTTGCAATCCGTTTTTTTTTAAGTTGTTCGTCAGTCTTTATCCAATCCTTTTGTGGGTGAGCTTACGTCATCAGTGTACGTGTGAAATCCTTGAAGCAATTTTGATACCATTTTCTTTCTACCATATGCAATGTATTTTCTGGACATACAAAGTCATCGACTAAACTTGTGAAACTGTTCCTCGCACGTATTTGGTGTGTTTCTTTCATCCTTGTCCCACTTTTCTATCAACGAGCAAGTGAACAATTTTTTTTTTCTAATTGAAGGTGATACACCAACTTTGATATAGTTTCGTTTTGACTACATCTTTTTGTCGTTTTGTCAGAACTTTTACGGGAATATATCCATCGTAACTTTCTGTGTAACATTGTAAAATTTTGACCGAATACATGTGAATACTTTCCAGTCCAACCTACCACAACCCCCAGCTATGTCTGCATGGCTAGCGTGTAATGATTTGTATGAATTCTTTATTGCGTCGTTTCTGCGTCATTTTAAATGCATGGGGAAGTTGTGTCCAGGTTTTGACCTTGTTCCGTGAGACCTCGACAAGTCAAGAAATTACCGGGCTTCGTGTTTTTTTTGCCGTAACTTCTGATATTTAACACCTCGGAACTGCAATGGCGTTGCTTCGACGAATGACCTTGGACTGTCGTAGAGCTGGCGTTGTCATAGTGATAGCGTTGCCGTAGTGATGGCGTTGTCATAGTGACAGCGTTGTCATAGTGCGATAGCGTAGGCTTTTCTGCGTGTGTTTATCTGTCCTCGGTACAATTCTTTCTTTGACTTTAGATCGTAATTATAAGCTAATACAGTCAGTTGATTGTCTATGTACATAGCAACTCAATGTCTTTTGGCCAAGGGGCAATGGAACAAATCAGTAGTTGATAATTGTCCGAATGCTCTCGTGTTGCAGTGTTATGTTGCTGTGTGCGATGTTACCATAGTGTTACCATAGCAACCTACTCAACTGCCTTGTGTTTGTTGTTACTCGATGGTTTCCACTGCAAAGAAACATAAGAAACTCCAGGTTGTGATTTCAACGAATTTGTCCCTCATCCTCCATTCATTTTCTAAACGCGCCTTGCAGATGACAACCTTTTGCCTGTTAACAATGTTTCATGATTATGTCCAGTGAAAGTGACGGTGTATCATGATACTTATTAATATTCATCTCATTCGCATTGATACGGGTTTTGGGCGGCTAGTTTAGGTACCAAGGGCATTTCAGTCAAACGCTAGACTTCTGTAAAATGAAAATGGCATTTTTCAGGTACTAAAATCTGTGTTAACCTTTAAATAAGGTAAGATAAAAAAAATAAAAGTGTCTACTCTCCCCGCCTCACCCTTGGATGGACAGGGTATTAATTTTGCGTAGCTACGTACATCCTACTACAAACACTACTAGTTGCAGTACGTCATTGAAATAATTTTGGCAGTTGTTGAGACGTGAAGTCAGCACTGGTTTCCGTAAACTTACCCGATGGAAAAATCTAAAGTACTCTCTCTCTCTCTCTCTCTCTCTCTCTCTCTCTCCAATTTTTTTCTGCTCTGTCCGATGGTATGTTTGAATGTATGCCTGTCTACACTGGAAAATTCCACCTTTCGTGTGCAATTCTAACGCTGTTGCTCAAACTCAAAAGCTGCAGGGTATGTAGATGTAAACAGTCTCTGACAGTTAATGCTTCCGTTGTCTCTATTATTTTATCAAGTACATTTATATGTATCTCCCCATGAAATATTATTATTATTATTATTATTATTATTACTATTATTTGCATAATATGTTGGTATTGTGAGGTGTGGTTAGATACAGTAGGGAGGTGAAGACGCGTCAGAGCAAACTAATATGTTATTCAGTTATATCACACGTGTTAGTTGTTTTCTCGTCATATGTTATATCACGATTGTCATTTTCACTGGTTGATGTTCAGGTTTGTTATCATTGACTGTCGGGTGAGCAGTGTAATATGTCTGTGTAAATAGTAATTATTATTATTATAATTATTATGATAATATCATCGTGTATCATTATCATTATTTACCGTTTGCGTTTTTTGGCCTGTTGTGTAACATATTTTGTCATCATGATTATGCATTTTGAAAGTGTTGGGTTTATTGTTTGTTTGTTCGTTCTTTTTGTTTTGTTTGTTTGTTCGTTGTTAAAGGTAGATTTGGAACCGAGCAAGCAATTCCAGAGTCGTATGAAAAGGTTATCTCTGAATCTTTGGAGGAGTGGAGTTGTTGAGGTCTGAATCACATTCCTCCGTCATTAGTCATATCACAGCAGCACAAATGCAGAAAAGAAAAGAGCAGGTTTTGCTGATTTGCATAAGAAAGTGCCCAGCATCTTGAACACGTGCTGGGTTGAAGACGTCATTGCATAAAATGCTTCCGCTAATAAGTAAATAAAGTATTAATAGCGATGTACGGATGTCTGAGAGAGTTTAGGCGACCCAGCGAGTACGACAGTGCTTGTCGACACCGTCAGTTTTAGTATTATTTTTACAGACTTGCACAGTAAAAACAAATTGTGTTACTCTACGCTGTCTGCGACATTACGACACCCCACGAACGACACGCTTACATAACACATACGACACTACAGACCATTTCGCGTGACGATGAGGTAATATTCATACAACCCCCTCTTAATGTGAAGCTACTCTTCTTGTAGATTAAGTATGGGAGGTTGCTGTGTTTGTTGGGGGTATGAAGAGACGAAATCCGTCAGATGGAACATGCTGACATCTTTGGTTTTGTAATTGCCAATAAAAAAAAGTACATTGCTCTGTAAGGCGTTATTTGTATGCTTTATTGTCAATGCCTTTCTTTCTTTCCCCTTGTAACGCAGAAACCTTGTTGCTAGTGAACGTTTTAAGTTCGTTTCTAAAATGTAAATCTTAAATCACTGGTGGAGCTTTTCTTTTGATCGAAGTGAATGTTTCAGTGTACATCTACAGAGCAGTCTACAATAATTTTGAAGATACGTGAAAGATGGTTGTATTTTCCAACGTTTGCAGGCACGAGTTGTGATAAACTTTTCCAATTGACTTCATACCCACAGCGACTTGCCCTCTTTACCAACGAGTTTTTGTCGCGTCTGGCAACGAGTTACGTACGTAGTTCCACTGAGAACCTATTTTTACAATGAAAGTCGAGGAAACTGCAGTTTTGCTTTGCATATTCTTTGTTATGACAGAAACTAGGGTACTCTCTCTCTCTCTCTCTCTGTCTCTCTCTCTCTCTCTCTGTCTCTCTCTCTCTCTCTGTCTCTCTCCTCTCTCTCTGTCTCTCTCTCTCTCTCTCTCTCTCTCTCTCTCTCCCCCCAACAAGCACGTATCTAGGAACCGCCGTGTGTGTGTGTGTGTGTGTGTGTGTGTGTGTGTGTGTGTGTGAGATAATAGGTTTACAATTTTCAAGGTAAGATCCTTACGAAAAGGCTATTATTATTATTATTATTATTAACAAAACCTACCATTTGTCACCTGTTGTGTTTTCCTCTAGAACATTTCATGTTCATGTAACAATCGTGGCACGTACGGTACAACTCATGAAAATATCCACGTGAACCATTTTGTGTGATATTTGTGATTGTGAATCGGTAGCATACCATACGAAATTTCTTGTAGAACAGCTTTCTTTCTACATCTGTTGAAACCGTTTTTTCCCTGATGCAACGAAGATCACAGTTGAACTGTGGTTTCTTTATGAGTCTACTGGTCAGCGTTACGTGAGTCTACCTTTTGCTATGCTAAACTGTCTGGCTGTATTTTGATCTTATAGGTACTCTGTACCCCGACTTTGTTAGTGAACAGACTACATCGGTGCGATATTAGGCATATTTCGTAGGACTTCGTAAGGAGGACTTCGCTAACATGTGAATTGGGCATGCTAGGGGTACCATTAGCTAATCGCAACGCGTTAGCCTCTGCCGTGTGAGCCTAATTTACATGTAAGCGAAGTCCTCCTTCCGAAGTCCTACTAAACATGCCTATTTCTCGCCTTTTTTTCTTATGATAATTATATTGCCCTATCTCATTGCTTTCATCCATGCTTTGTTTGGTGTATGTGAAATACTGGTAGATTTAGACCTGTGGTGTGGATGACTTGAATTTTTTTTCGACATAGGTATTTTTCCATATAAATAGTTGTTGTAATACATTCCGACTGGATATGTGAAACTGGTACGTTGCAATGGTCGTGGAAGACTTCTGCAGTCAGTAAAATTGAATGCAATACAGGTAGCAGAGTATATTACAACTGGGTAGCTTGTTTTTCCTTCGGCATTAACCATGCAAGGACCAACTCTTCTAGACATTCTGAAGCTAGTTGCTTGTTTCTTTACTTTGAACGCAGTTGTTTTCGGCTTGTCAGCTAATTAAAGCGCAGAATGTTTATGACAACTGGACAAAAAAGGGTTTGTCCGTCTATCCCAGTATAGTCCCCCTTTTCAACTTTTTAACTCTGTCTGTTTAAAGGGCATCACTTACTATCTGAAACTTTTTTCTTTTTTTTTTTTTTTTTTTTTTTTGGGGGGGGGGGGGGCAGTGAACGAAGCTGAAAACATACTATTACTATGCATGATTACTAGGACTTCGTAAGGAGGACTTCGCTCATCAGCTTAACCCATTTACATGTAAATTAGGCACGTTAGGGATACCATTACCTGATAGCAGCACGTTAGCCGCTCTCAGCCTCTGCTGTGTGAGCCTAATTTACATGTAAACGGCTTACGCTTCTCAACGAAGTCCTCTTTACGAAGTCCTACTAAACATGCTTACTATTAGCCAGTAAGCGTAGCGTTTTCTGCGGCGATTTCCTATAACAACCCTACGCCCTTCTCTCAGCCAGGGCTTGAATACTCAAGTTTGTATACTCGTAGTCTCTCATAAAGTATTCAGAGAATGTGTGCAGATTGTCATGTGACCAAAACAGCCAGTTAAAATACTGTGTGAAGCAATTGTCACCGTATTTTCCGCGAAATTAAAAAAAAAAAAAATACAATAGCGTTTCCTTTGAGTTCTGCAGATTGCAACGAGATCCTTTTTTGCAAAAAAAAAAAAAAAAAAAAAACTGTGCTGTGGTTATGTTTTGTATCGTGGACGTGTTTTTCATGGAGCCGTGAATGCAGAGTTTACTAGGATTTCCTCATATTTCAGTAGGATAGAAAACAAAAATGGGCGATCAGTTTGCTTGTGTGTTTTCTTTTTTTGTTTCATCTTGTTTTGTGGGCCTTAGGCAACGCTACGGTATCTTGAATGTGTGTGTACGTGTGCGTTGTATATGCCAGTGACCCTATGCGCCATCGTGAATACTAAAGTCGTTCGAGTGATATTCTCCCTTGGATGCTTCCGTGCTGTTGTTGGTGTCCAGGGTAGCTTCGGGGATAATTGCGTTCACGAAAGCTCGCAGGGTCAGTGGTGTTATTGTGCTGGGGACGCGTCCACGTGTGCCTCGCTCTGAACTTCGTGACGTCATGTTTTAGTAGAAATTTAGGTCGCGAAGCTATTTTTATCTCAATGTTATGGTTCTTTACATGAAATAAATGATCATTCAAACTCGGCTGTTTTGAATGTTTGATCGTCGCTATTGCTCTCTCTCTCTCTCTCTCTCTCTCTCTCTCTCTCTCTCTCTCTCTCTCTCTCGTGAGTGTGCGTGCGTGCGCGTGCGTGTGTGTGTGTGTGTGTGTTTGCTGGAATAAGACAAAGTGATGTGTAAAAATTCAAACAATCATCAACAAACTGCTGTAGTACAGACTAATAACCTGACAACACGAATCAAGAGACCTCGTGCGCTGCGCAGGGAGAGAACTGAGCTTCCAACAAGAAAGAAGAATTTAAAGAGTTGTAGCCCGTGACCTGTACGTTTTACTTTCGCTGCGTCGGAATAGCTCGCCCGACAAGGCGCAAGAGTAGCATGGACCAACAAGGAATGAAACTCTTCCTGGCAAGAAAGAGTTACGGGAAATTGTGGTTCCAAAAAGGCAAGAGTACGAACAATGTTAACTGAGCGTTACGAGCACGGTTGTCTCCCTTGTAGCGCGCAGAAGGCTCTTAACTTTTGGTATTTTTAACCAAATGTCGATCTCTTACGGCCATTCTGTAAGACACGCAGTCTTATGTCATTCATTCTGAACACTAATGATAAGTAGTAGCTAAAAACAACAACAACTGCAACAACAACAACTGCAACAACACCCCCCCCCCAAAAAAAAATCACAATCAAATCACTATACAAAACAGACTATTTTCCACGATCTTTTTCAGTCTTTTTTTTTTAAACCTTGTCCTTTACATCTCTTAGTTAGAGCGCCGTGTTATACAGAAATGTGTAAAAATGAAAGCAAGGAAAACAGTCTTTCCTTCCTAGAATCATTGGACCCCTTTCAGTGCATGACAACAATATTTCATCACATCAGACATTTAAACTGCCTTGCACAGCACACATCGGAGATAGGCTTCCAACACAGTGGAAAGTTAGCGGATTTTTTCAACGTCAGTTAGAGCTTTAAACTAGTCGGGAAATTTGGTGGATTTTATGGTGGATTTTCTACAGAAAGTGCAGCTCAATGAACGGTAGTTATTAGTCTTCACGAAGTTGTGAGTTTCAGAAGTAGACAACCGTGGTTTCGAGATGATATGTTGCTTGGTTTTTAGCTGCATCCCTGCACACAGTAAACAAGCAACAATATAATTCACTAAACCATTTCTTAAGGCTGCCTTACACGTGGATAGTTTTGGCACTATCCTATCGACTATCGGCCGTTAATCCGTTCCGATAGTCATCCGCTAGTCTATCCATCCCTGCGGACAGCCCCCTATCCGCTATATATCCGCGATAGAACTGGCTTCTAAATTTCTATCCACTGGTCGCTAGTCTAGCATTCAGCGACCAGTCAACAGTAGGGTGATCACGTGAGTCATGACGTATTCAAGATGGCCGAGAAGATGGACGACTGTGCCACAGCAATGTTTATCGAGCTAGTGGAGAGAAAATCCAAGCATAATTATGGGATACGGGGGACAAAACTACATGGTTCGTCTTCTTCGACAAGAATAGCAACAGCGGCCGTAATCACTTCCAAATCTTCTTCTGAATCATCTAAATCGTAGTCCGCCATGGGAGCGGCCGTTTTGTCTTTAAGGGAGGGTAGTCTCGCGTGACTTTCCATATAATTATGGTAAACGCGTACTACAGGGCTATCGCTCAACTATTGACGTGTACGGCGAGAGGCCCTCCACCAGTCGGCTAGATGATAGTCGACAGGACAGGGATAGGGCGACTTCTAGCAACGTGTAGGACCAGCTTTAACTCTTAAAAGCCCAAGCTCGACCACGCCCTGCCCGCTTGATGATAAGAGTGATTACAAAGAACTAGCCACTGTACACTAGTAGGAGCCACTTCAAGCCACTAAGGCGTGGGTCTTCCCCGCTAGGCCCGAGATCTCTGCAAGTTGCATGATAGTGGCTTGAAGTGGCTGCTAGTGATCTGGAGATTCCAATGGGTCGGTCGGTGGTCTAGTGGTTAAGAGACCTGTCACCAATGCGAGAGGTCAGGGGTTCGAGTCCCACTCGGGGCAAAGAATTTTTCCTTCTCGTATGTGGCACCGTTCATTCGGGCCGATCGTCGGGGGTTCTCTCCGGGTACTCCGGCTTCCTCCCCCTCTGCTTTGGAAATGTTCAGCCCACCAAATTTGAAAAATAAATGCAATTCTAAATTCCGAAAATTAAATAGCTGAGCTGACCCTTTGCACCACGTGATTGTAATGTGTTTATGTCCGGTGTGTGAGAGAATGTGTGTGATTCACGTGAGCGTGAGTGTTGGGTTCAGTTCGCGGCGCTTTGAGCCGATTCATGAAATTGAGTAAAGCGCCTATATAATACTCATTATAAATGATTTTTTTTTTTCAGGGGATATTAGTTATCCGATGGCCAGAGAAGATCCGGAATGAAGAGCTGTGGGAGCGAGCGGGGCAGAAACCAGTGGCCAAGCAGATCCTGCGGAGGAAGTGGGGCTGGATTGGACACACCCTCAGGAAGCCAGCATCCAGCACCACACGCCAAGCCCTGACATGGAACCCGCAGGCGAAAAGGAAGAGAGGCCGGCCTCGCAACAGCTGGAGGCGGGACACTGAGGCAGAGCTATGTAAGCAGGGGACCAACTGGACTGGAGTGGCAAGACTAGCCCAGAACAGAGTGCGATGGCGAAGGGTTGTCGATGGCCTATGCTCCACGTGGAGCCAAGGGCCTAAGTAAGTAAGTATTAGTTATTGACACGGCTAAAATAATATTACTTTTTTTTCATTTAAAAAAAACCAACAACAACCAATTACTCAGATAAGTTATAGTTATTATTACAGGTTATCATGTTTTGTGTGTATTACACTGCTCTGCCCAACAATAAACAAACGGGAAGAGGTACGTGCGAGACCGGAGTGGAGGCGGGAGGGGAGACAATTACTTGTACTGGACCAAAAGAACGGGAACTCTCGAAGAAATCATGCGTGGGAATTGACTTTCGATATCGTTAAGATACCGTTTTATGTCCATAAAACAAACAAGCTTGAGTTAAAAATAATAAAACTGGGTTCTGCAATTACAGTCTTCTTATATGTCACAGCACTGCCAAGATTAGTTTCCAGAGATGTGATAATTTGTCGTAACACATACCTGCTGGTGTGATATCAACACGGTGGACTGAAGGGTAGACGATGGCTAACCCATCATGGGCTGCGAACCGTCAATCACTTGGTTGCCTTGGATTTGACCACTAGAGCCCATAGATCCACCGCCAGAGCCACCAAAACCAAAACCCATTGAGCCTCCACTAGATCCTCCAAAACCCATGGATCCTGAGGAACCGCCACTGGATCCCCCAAATCCCATCGGACCCGAAGATCCGCCAGATCCACCTGATCCACCACTAGATCCACCAAATCCCATGGGGCCCGAGGAGCCACCACTGGATCCACCGCTAGACCCTCTAAATCCCATGGGGCCGGAGGAACCCCCACTTGAACTTCCACTAGATCCACCAAATCCCATGGGCCCTGAGGATCCACCACTAGAGCCACCACTGGATCCACCGCTAGACCCTCCAAATCCCATGGGGCCAGAAGAACCTCCACTAGATCCACCAAATCCCATGGGCCCTGAGGATCCACCACTAGAGCCACCACTGGATCCACCGCTAGACCCTCCAAATCCCATGGGGCCAGAAGAACCTCCACTTGAGCCTCCGCTAGACCCACCACTGGATCCCCCAAAGCCCATCGGACCTGAAGATCCTCCAGATCCACCGGAGCCTCCGCTAGATCCACCAAAACCCATGGGTCCAGAGGAACCTCCAGAAGATCCACCAGAGGATCCATCTGAGGATCCACCTGAGCCTCCTCCAAACATGTCCTTGAAGCTGGATCCACCCATAGGACTTCCTCCCGATCCCCCAGAACCGCCCATGGGACTACCTCCAGAACCCCCAGAACCTCCCATAGGACTACCGCCTGACCCACCAGAACCACCACTAGATCCCCCAAATCCCATTGGACGACCAGAGGAACCTCCACTAGAACCACCACTGGATCCACCGCTAGAACCCCCAAATCCCATTGGACCAGAGGAACCTCCACTAGAACCACCACTGGATCCGCCACTAGAACCTCCAAATCCCATGGGACCTGAAGAACCACCGCTGGAACCTCCGCTAGAACCCCCACTTGACCCACCAAAACCCATTGGGCCGGAGGAACCACCAGAAGACCCACCAGAGGATCCACCAGAGCTTCCTCCAAACATGTCCTTGAAGCTTGATCCACCCATTGGACTACCACCAGATCCACCAGACCCTCCCATAGGACTACCACCAGATCCACTTGACCCTCCCATGGGACTACCCCCAGATCCACCAGATCCGCCCATTGGGCTTCCTCCAGACCCGCCGCTAGATCCACCAAATCCCATGGTACCTGAGGAGCCCCCACTTGAACCTCCACTTGACCCTCCACTAGAACCACCACTAGATCCTCCGAATCCCATTGGGCCCGAAGAACCGCCACTGGAACCACCACTAGAACCCCGAATCCCATGGGACCCGAGGAGCCTCCACTTGAACCCCCACTTGACCCGCCACTGGATCCTCCAAATCCCATTGGGCCAGAAGAGCCTCCACTAGAACCCCCACTGGATCCGCCACTAGAACCCCCGAATCCCATAGGACCTGAAGAACCTCCACTTGACCCACCACCTGACCCTCCGCTAGAACCCCCAAATCCCTCCGGACCAGAGGAGCCCCCACTTGAACCTCCGGTAGATCCCCCACTGGATCCTCCAAACCCCATAGGGCCTGAAGAACCTCCACTAGAACCGCCACTAGACCCTCCACTAGGACCTGAAGAACCTCCACTAGAACCCCCACTAGACCCTCCACTAGAACCCCCAAATCCCATTGGACCTGAAGAGCCTCCTGATGATCCCCCAGTAGAACCTCCGGATCCCCCTCCAAACATGTCCCTGAAGCTGGTGCCTCCCATGGGGCTGCCGCCTGACCCTGCACGGGCAGCGCGGTTTAGTGACGTCACAGCGCTCTCGTAGTCTCCATGTAGGCTTCTGCATGACACTAAAAAAAAAAAATAATAATAATAATTAATTAATTAATTAATTAAAATAAATTAAAAAGTATGTACAAGCAAATGTGATTGTGTACTACGCAATAATTCTTTGAATTGAAATTATATATTATGGGATTAGATAATCTATGTCCAAGACGTGCAACATTGTTATTTAACAATCGGTATCCGCCAACGCGCCGCCAAACTAAAGTATCTCCTGTGCTTGCGCAAACAAATAAAATAAGGTGCTACTACTACTACTACTACTACTACTACTACTACTACTACTACTACTACTACTACTACTAAAAATAAAAATAAAAGAAGAAGAATTTTGTAGAGATATACAGACTTTAAAAACAGAAAGAATTCAGAGGATAGAAACAATGTTTAAGAACAGAAATAACTGTCAAAGAAGGGAAGAAAAAAGCATGATATAACAGATCTTGTCATTTGAAATCGATTTGAATTAACAAGAAAGAAAGATAGAAAGAAACAAAAAAGGGAAAAAAACAAAGATTCAAACAAAAGAAAAAAATTTAAAATAAAGAAACAACAAAAAAAGAAAAAAAAAGAAAGAAAGGCCTTTTAAGGAAAGGAAAAAAAAAGATAGACAAAGAGATTAACACACAAAAAGAAAAAAAAGAAAAACCACAGAAATCTTAAAGGAAAATAGCGAAGAAATTTTAGAGAGAAAGGAAAACTTACCAGCGGTCAGGCACAAGGCCAGTAGAAAAGGGGTCATCTTCTTGACCATCGTGTCCGTTGCCAGGTCTAGACCAGTACTGATAGGCTGACCTCATACACTCACCTTAAACTGGCAGACTGGTTGAACGTGCATGGCTGTCTCTCATCGTAATAGTGCCTCATGGGTGGTAAAGGAACCGTCCCTCATTTTCACCGTTGAAAGTTTTGTTGTTGTTCTTGTCTTTTGTGATCCGTCACCCGTATGTGGTGGAAAAGGACGTTAAAACCCCCATACACCCACCCACCCACCCACCCACCATAAGTGCCTTATAAATTAATGTGCGTGTCATTTTGTGTTCTCATTATCGTCAGACCCATGCTCATGCATATCAGGTATGGAACTGATCAAAACGTCAGATCCAGTTCCCATACCATCGGTTTCCCAGTATTTTGTTTTTTCTGCCCCAACTCTTTTGCCAGCTCCCATGGTGTTCCTCCCAGTTCATTGGCGGAATCCAAGGAGGGCTCGAAAGCATCCACCTCAAAACCAGTTTTAACTCGATTTGGTGATTTTTTTTTAGATGTATATATTTTCTATATCCACGCTGTTTTCTGAACATTTTGATAAATAAATGAATGCCGTAGACCAAATATTATGGAAGTTTTACCCTTCAGAAGTTAAGTACCCCATCGGCGGCAATTTTGAGAAAACGGCTTCCAAAGATTTGGTACCAATGTACCACACTTGTTCCCTAGCAAAAACATCTAAATGTCATCCAAACTTCCCAATATGCACAGACTAGCTTTTTTTTTCTTTTCTTTTTTTTTTTGCTGCGCCAACTCTTTGCCAGCTCCAGTGGTGTTTCTCCCAGGTCATGGGTGGAACCCACGGAGGACTCGGAAGCTGGGACAATTTTTATTATGCATGATGATGGAGATGAGGATGATAGTAAGATGATGCTGTGGAGGTCCATGTGGTTTGGGACTGCGGGACAGGGCCACATTCCACGCTTCCTGCCATAAATATCCCGGCATTAACCAGGACCGGGAACTACGGCACAGCATAATTTGATTGCAGACCTAAGCTGGAAAGAATACCTCAAGAGTTGCCAGATACTTGAAGGTGAAGCAACAGAAAATTGGTTTGACCTGAAAACTTATCATGGGTCCCTGAGGTCCCCGCCTCAGTTCCAGTCTTTAGCCTCGAATTCTGCTTACATCCTACTTTGTCACAGAGGCTGTTTCATAAGTCTCGTCACGTGCCAGAGCTTGGCGGATGGTGCTGTAACCGCCTTATCAGAAAATGTTGTTCTGCTGGCATTTGGAAATGCTGATATGTCCGTTCTGACTTCTCTCTCTCTCTCTCTCTCTCTCTCTCTCTCTCTCTCTCTCAGTAGTTCCTCCTACCCCCCCCCCCCCTCCCCCGACCCGACAAGGGATAATTATAGCAGGGCAATGTTCAGTTCTGATTTAAAAGATTGTCCAGATTAACGATTATCAAAAAGCCGCAAACTGTCTTTTTCTTTTGCTTTGCTGCTGTGCACGGTGCCAAGTCAGCACTCTGTCACATTTTTACTGTATCCAACACAGCATGTGTGTGCGTGCGTGCGTGCGTGCGTGCGTGCGTGTGTGTGTGTGTGTGTGTGTTTGTGTGCGTGCGTGCGTGCGTGCGTGCGTGCGGCTAGCTGGCTGGTTGGTTGTCAAGTTCAAGAGATAACTACTTCGGCTATCATTCCGTGTAAGTGTCGACGGTAATAACTTATGATAATTTTGTGGTGATGCATAACTGATCAACTGTTTTAGTAATATCGCGATCTTTTCAATATTACATGTGTACATTGAATATGCGAAAGTATAATGATTATTTTGACGCACGTTTAAAACTTTCATAAGCATCATTATATTTGTAACGAAACGGGTATTATATCTCTGTCTGGCTAAAGTTAGATGGACAGTCAGAAAGTACGGTAATGATACATCTGACTCCCACGACAAACCCTTTCGAAATTTAGTCCCATGGCAGTATTTATTACATTGAAACAGAGACGAGTACACAATCAGATAAATAATCATGGTAAGAACATAGGAAACAAGACTGACGTAACACATGGTACTACTACGGTACATGTAAACTGACATGGAGACGATCATTAATTTTGACCATAAATGACGATGACAACACCCCCCCCCACCCCCGGTGAGAGGTGAAGTCTGAGAGACGATCCGTTCCTGCACTCCCAACACAACGTCACACACACCAGGGTGGGTGGGGTGGGAGTTTGGGGGTTTAACGTCCTTTTCCACCACATAGGGTGATATCAAAGACGGGGCAACGATGAAAAAGCCAGCACAAATATTTGGCCCCAGCCGGGATCTTACTCACGACCCGAGCATTAGAAGTCCAACGCTGTACCATTCGACCACCCCGGCTCCCCCCCACACACCAGGAATCGATCTTGGCCGATCTCTACGGTGCTCTTGGGAGATCACAACCTCCTCCTAGACCATGCAGGTAGACTCAAGGGCGGGGGACGGTATCTGCTCACCGGGCCACGGTTTAGAGGGGACACCCATCGCAACTGCCCACTACCCGCTACACCACACCATACCGCACGTCATCTGAAACATCGAAATTCGAACGACGAACAAAAAACCTAATCGCCCAACTGACTGGCTATTCGGGTCGGTATTCGATACACGAGAACTTCCGATCGCGATAATTAACTATAGTTACCTCGGTCTCGGTCCGGGATGACTACAACAGCTACAACAGCAGCAACAACTCCACAGCAGTTATAGCTGCAACAACAACACAGGCCTCGACATCTGACGTCGGACGGCCTTCGACTGTGCTGGAGTCGGATAAATCGGTCGACCTCTCGCTTCGTCAATCGTCTCAGAAATGATACAAAATTTTGCTCAAAACGAGCTCACCCGAATACGAGTTCACCTGTTCGCGCGTCACCGCTTCACTACGAGTACAATAGAATTCTATAGCGCGAGTAGAGGTGCCCGTGAAACTTGTGTCTCGGGTAGCGGCTCGGCTTGCCAGTCACAGGCGCACGATAATAAGGCCTAACGTTTTGATGCAGAGCATAGGCTCTCGATATAAATGTCACACAGAATTTCTTTACAATATTACGTGTAGTAAAGACAGTTGACAGCATCATAAGTTACAGTCTTCACAAAAAGTTAAGGACCAGTCAACATAATGGGTGACAGTTTCAATAAATCAGAAAAAAATAAACGAATAAGATTTTTCCCGTCAAATTCGGTAGCAAGATTAAGGGGTAATTAGTGAACATGGCGACCACTGTGTGGATGGCACGTGCGCGTCACACAGCATGCTTGGCGCGTTTGAACATCTGCAATTTCGGTAAAACTAGACCGAGTAGGCAGTACCGAATGTCCAGACATTTTTATGTCAACTTAGATACAGGTTGAAGGTGGAAGAAATCTGTTGCAACCCAGGTGGTACTAAAGTCCAGTTCTCACAGACCTGGTTACAATATGCCCATTTGTTTGATTGACAATATTGAAGGGAAGTTATCTCCGTGTACATGTATTTATAACGCTTCTCGTCCAGGGAAGGTAAGGGGGAACAACTATGCAATCCTGACAGTGACACCTATGTCTATGCTCAGTTACATCCCTTGCTCAGATTAATTGTGAAAACAGCATTCATAAGCTTTGACCAGTTGTGTTAACAATTCTGTTGCAGAAGCTTTGGTTGTTTAGAATTGAGGCCCTTAGCTTTTTTTGTTTTTTGTTTTTTGTTGTTGTTGTTTTTTGTTTTTTTGGGGGGGCCCTCTCTCTCTTTTCTTTCTCTTTCTATTATTGTATTGATTGTGTGTGTGTGTGTATGTATACATTATATATATATGTATGTGTGTGTTCAAAAAGAGATTAAAAAAAAAAAAAAACTAGACCGAGTTTCAGTGTTCAGTGAGCGATACCTGGGGCTTTCTGCACGGCAAAAATGAGATGCAGGTCAAAGAATGCATCCCTGGTTATGAACTGTGCTCATTTGTTTGCCTACATAAGCCGCCGTTTCAGCGATGTTCAGCACTACACCAGCATGCCACCACGACAAAAGTTGAATGATATTTGCAAGTGGTCCTTAACTTTTTGTGAAGGCTGTATCATAGATAGTCTTCTCCGCCAATACTGTTTTGAATTTTCTCAAGTATTACCGAACGCGCGCGTCAGTCATACGTGCAAATAACAACGTTTGATATCTGACCGAAAAGAAATCTGTTTCTGTACTTTAAGACAGCGTCGAAAAACAGAACGACTCTCAATATACAGTTTTATGTTTTGAACGCTCTTCATAGTCGTGAAGGAATCCGACACTACTGCTTAACCCCCCCCCCCCCCCCAAAAAAAAAAAAAAAAAAAAACCAGACAAATATTAGCCTATCTCGAGTGTTGTATCGATTACAATGGGAAGGTTCTAGGGTAGGCAGGGACCAGTTCGGACTTGGTACGAACCCCTTCCCCCCCCCTCACCGACCCCCCCCCCCCCCCACACACACACACACACACTTCACAACCACATTCCGCAGTCGGGTAAAACACAACGCCTGTACTCTTGTCCCTGAAGCTTGTTCGGTCAGTGTATCGATCTAGTCTGCAGTTGTGTTCGCCGGTTTCAGTTTGTGTGGATTATGGTGTGATTGCACGCGTGTCGGTTCGATACATACTGGACAGGTAAGTGTGCGTGCGTGCGTGCGTGTGTGTGTGTGTGTGTGTGTGTGTGTGTGTGTGTGTGTGTGTGTGTGTGTGTGTGTGTGTGTGTGTGTGAGAGAGAGAGAGAGAGAGAGAGAGATGCATTCTGTCTGTATTTGACCTCTGCAGGCTATGTCTGCGCTGAAAATTACCTGCCTTAGAGTAATTGGCGCAGCAAGGCTTCTCCTCCTCGTTGTTGTTGTTGTTGTTGCTGCTGCTGCTGTTATTGTTATGATGCCTTTTTTTTTCTTTTTAACTAAAATTATAACGAACGGAAACGGTAATGACTGCGAAGTGGTTACAAGTTAAGCAAATAAAAGCGACAGAAACCACTTAACTTTGACAAAGGACGGCACAGGTCGACGTTTCGGCTTTCGCCTTCTTCAGGACATAAACAAATGGGACATAACTTCAACAAACAAACAAAAGGTAACTCTGCGGACGTACTGACATACACGGCGCGGGGAAAAAAAAACAACAACAAAAAAAAAAACGGTGGGCGAGAAAAGGACCAGAAAAAATAGTAAAAATATCACAACACCCATCCTTTGGTGACAAAAGACCATGGACTGTGTGTGAAAAAAAAATTGCTGGGCAGAAAAGAACAAAAAAGAATAGTGAAAATTAGCAATCACAACACCCATCCTTTGGTGACACAGGACCATGGACTGTGTGTGAGAAAAGTTCAGAGGGTTATGTTACGGCTTTTCGTTCAAACCACCCGGGGCCTGGCTTCCCAGGCGCTGAATAATGTGCACACTCTTTAATATCTAATATCTAAAATTAATATCTAAAATATAATATCTACAATTATAACGTCTTTTTTCAAGAGTGATCAAGTGGGTGAGAGCTCACGTGAATATCAGGCGGGTACAATGTCAAGCCGTGATCGTCAAGCGGGTACGTCAGGTAGTGATCGTCAAACGGGTACGACGTCAGGCCGTGATCGTCAAACGGGAACGACGTCAGGCCGTGATCGTCAAACGGGTACGTCAAGCCGTGATCGTCAAACTGGAACGACATCAGGCAGTGATCGTCAAGCGGGTACGTCAGGTCGTGATCGTCAAGCGGGTACGTCAGGCCGTGATCGTCAAGCGGGTACGTCAGGTCGTGATCGTCAAGCGGGTACGTCAGGCCGTGATCGTCAAGCGAGTACGACGTCAGGCAGTGATCGTCAAGCGGGTACGTCAGGTCGTGATCGTCAAGCGGGTACGTCAGGCCGTGATCGTCAAGCGGTTACGACGTCAAGCCGTGATCGTCAAGCAGTTACGACGTCAAGCCGTGATCGTCAAACAGGAACGACGTCAGGCCGTGATCGTCAAGCGGGTACGACGTCAAGCCGTGATCGTCATGTGGGTACGTCGGGTGGTGATCGTCAAGCGGGTACTTCAAGCCTCGAAGCCGCTGTCGGTGTCAATGAAATACAGATGAAACCCCCTCATCCTGGTGAGTTGCTGTTGCCAGTACACTCTCGAGAGCGGTAGACCATAGGACTTTCTGTGCTCGGGTAATGAGTTCAAATTTTGACTGGGAACCAAATATTTGTGCTGGCGTTTTCCTCGCTACCTTATCTTTGATGTCACCCGTATAATGGTGAAGAGGGGCGTTAAATACCCACTCACCTCAAGCGGGCAGAGAGAGAGAGAGAGAGAGAGAGAGAGAGAAGCAGGCGCGCGGGGGGGGGGGGGGGGGAGTTTAACGTCCTTTTCCACCACGTATGGGTGATTTCAAAGACGAGGCAACGAGAAAAAGGCCAGCACAAATATTTGGCCACAGCCGGGATTCGAACTCACGACCCGAGCATTGAAAGTCCAACGCTCTGCAATTCGGCTATCCCGGCTCCCCTCTGAGAGAGAGATGATGATGATGATGATGATGAAACGTTTTTTATTCAGGATAGAGCATTTAGGCATTGCTGCCTATCTTACATGCTGTCCTGCTATTCTACATTAAAGGGTATTGAGAAAAAAAATCAAAACAAACAAACAATAAAAAAGTTTTTTTTTTTAAAAGTATAAACTATCTAGGGGAAATACAGGAGAGAAAAATACACACGATAAACAAATCAAAACATATGTGGCATGTGCTGATGATACTGGCTGTATGCCAAGTAAGAAATTTACAGTCGTCTCTAATATTGCAAAACATGTATGTAACACATTTCTATATAAATCGTCAGATAAGTGTATCGTGTAGAATTTGTTTGAAGTTTATGAATTTGGAAACGTTTTGGATACTCAGTGGTAAAGAGTTCCACATGGATGCCCCTGAGAAAGACAGGCTACTTTTATATATATCAACCCTTGGACGAGGCACTGGGAGCAGACTGTTCCTTGTGTTATGTTGTTTATCATGTTCGAAATTAAATAGTTGATGGAGATATGTTGGGGCTTTGTAGTAAACAATTTTGTGCATCAGTAAGCATTTGTTAAACTCCAGATGCTGTTTAAGAGGTAGAAGTTTGAGGATTTTAAACTTTTGGTCGGTACTAAAATTACCCGAGTGTAAGAGTTTGACAGCGCGCCGGTGAACGGAGTTTACCTTTTTGAACTGATTTTCGCTGCACTCGTCCCACAAAGTGGACGCAAAATCTAGATGACTTTGCACGTGGGCATAAAAGAATAGCTTGCAGATGTCAGGGCTAACTAGGCGACTTAGTTTGGATAGCAAGAATACATTTTTTGACAATAATTTACAGAGACCATCAACATGCGTTTCCCACTTTAGTTGGTCGTCAATTATGACACCTAGTAGACGGTGGTTCGAGACCTGCTCGATAGACTCGAACCCAACTGACAACCGTAGGGGAGATAGTTTGCGTTGGTGTTTTTGGAGAGAGAGAGAGAGAGAGAGAGAGAGAGAGAGAGAGATTATTGTTCGTGTACGACACAAAAGGCATGAGAGAGGACTAAAGAGATTTTATGCTCGCCAAACTGTCATGATTTTGACATTAAACAGAGCTCTTTTTGTATTTTGGGGGAGGGGATGGGGGGGGGGGGGGATTCTGACGTGAGGGGTTAGAACGCGTTACTTGCTATGCAGTAACGGATGTTAATGGGACTGTTGTTAATGACGTTGACGATGATGTGTTAGGTCTAGTTGTTAAAGTTCTTACGGTTTTTAACGACATTTTGTGCATGATGTGCAGACCGTGTGATGGCGTTCGACCCGCTGACGGCCACCCCGCGACGCACGTTCTGTATAAACAACAGTCAGCTGAAGGCACAGGGGGACCCTTACAAGTACCCGCCATACATCCAGTCTCTAGTGGTGACTGATGGGGGGAAGATTGTGATGACAGATTGGTTCAACAACAATGTGAAGGTCATGGACAGTCGGACCCTGACCATCGTCGGCTCACTATCGTTAGGGGTGTCACCGTGGGGCCTTGCCTTACTGGAGGATAAACTGCTGGCGGTGACGTCAGACATGGATTACGTCATCCACCTGATTGACGTCACTGGTCAGCTCCGAGTTGTTCGACGGATAAAAACAACGAAGAA
>JACVVK020000099.1:1195000-1247500 GCA_018292915.2 Batillaria attramentaria
AAATGTAATTCTAAATTCCGAAATTTAAATAGCTGAGCTGACCCTTCGCACCACGTGATTGTAATGTGTTTATGTCCGGTGTGTGAGAGAATGTGTGTGATTCACGTGAGCGTGCGTGTTGGGTTCAGTTCGCGGCGCTTTGAGCCGATTCATGAAATTGGGTAAAGCGCCTATACAATACTCATTATTATTATTATTATTATTATATAAATGTTCCAATAAATAGTCTGGGAACAAACGATCAAACACGTCCCGTAAATAAACAAATCTGATCCACTGTATAAGAAACACACCTGCAAACAAGCATAACAATAAATGAATAGACAAATCAGCAGAATAAAGCGATAAGTAATCAATGAAGTTGTGTGACACTGGGGTATATCCATGTGAAAACTTCGTGCAGTTTATGCTTCTTCTTTTTTTTTCCTTCTTATTTTTCTTCTATTTTTTTTAGGGGGGCGGGGGAAGGGGTTGCTTTTTTTGTTTTTTGCTTTTTTCTACTTTTTTTTAAACCATTTAAGTTCAATTTCGATCGGATATTATGATATGTCTCTTAAGAGCCCGAGAGCGATCACACCCTGCCCACTATATGATAAGACTGGTTAAAAGGAACAAGCCACCGCACACCAGCAGGAGCCACTTCAAGCCACTATCACGCAAGTTGGGGGCCTTCCCCGCTAGACCCGAGACTACTGCAGACTGCACAATAGAGGCTCGAAGTGGCTTTTAGTGATTTGAAGATTTTATGTAAAATTGCGATTTTTGCATGGGCTCCACCCTTTGAGTGGAGTCATCCGTTATTTCTTTCTGCCTGAATTTTTAACGAAACGAAACCAAAACAAGAACAAAATCGAAATCGTTGGTATTTTCTGAAGATTGCTAGCATGAGAAAATAATCTTCACCACTGTAAAATAAGCCACCACTGATGCATTGATTCTATACTTGTTACTGACCAACAGATGTTGTCACTTTGTGACACGTGTGTCCGCAGCCGTTGGAGCGACACTCGTACCCCGCTGGACACGCCATGATCCCGGACAGAATATCCTGTCCGACGGGGGAGGGGGAGCACATCTCCACACATGTCCCGAACAGCTGACGGAGAGAGAACGCGTTGCTCCCAACAGCTGAAACAATTTTTTTTTTTTAATCAGTTTAAACTTACTGATGTCAAGCAGCCTTACATTTTTACGAATATTGAGCGGTAGGTGGTGTAGTGGTTGAGATAACCTTCTATGACGTTTCACGTCCTTTTTCCACCACGTACGGGTGATATCAAAGACGGAGCAACGACGAAAAAGCCAGCACAAATATTTGGCCCCAGCCGGGATACCAACTCACGACCCGAGCATTAGAAGTCCAACCAAAATTAATAAGCACTATTAAAACAAACGGTTTTAAACACGCGGGGTGCACTGCCTAGCTCCCTATCCTCCCGGGCACTTCCCGCGTTAACGCTGGTTGTACTCCCTCTAGTCTAAACCGAGGTCGAGCTTGTGATATGTGATACCGGTTTTTTTCTGGCCACCGGGCTGCTCATCGAGGATTCCTCTCCGGGTTATCCGGCCTTCCTCTCCCAGCAAAGTTGAAAAATAGGACAGGTATTGGGTGTCGCTGCACCGCGGCGGGGTAAGTAGCCCGAATTTCCCGAAAGGGACAGTATAATGTAGGGCGGGGCGGGTGTTCAAGGGTTTGGCGTCCTTTTCCACCATGTACGGGTGATATCAAAGACGGGGCAACGAGAAAAAGGCCAGCACTAATATTTGGCCTCAGCCGGGATCCGAACTCACGACCCGAGCATTGAAAGTCCAACGCTCTACCATTCGGCTATCCCGGCTTCACCAGTATAAATGATACTACTACTACTACGACTACTACTACTACTACTACAACTACTACTACATGGATAAACAAATACATTACCACAAAGAACAAGGACCAGAAAGAAAACTGCAGGCTTCATGGTGAACGAAAAACCGGAAAATAGTGGTCTTGAGGTACGGTAAATGTTTGTGTCATGTATGGCTTTACTTTCGGGTTTGTAGTACAAGTTCTGTGTCTTATCTTCAGGTTGTGTCCCGTTTCAAGTTCACTGACAGCCGCGCCTCAAGTCGTGTGTAGTGAAACTGGAGATAAAGGTTAAAATTAAAACACTGATGTAAGTTGTGTCAAACGCGTAAGCCGAAATTTCCGACTTTTTTTTTTTTTTTTTTTTTTTGCTGCCACAACTCTTTTGCCGGCTCCAGTGGTGTTCCTCCCTGGTAAATGGGTGGAATCCACGGAGGGCTCGGAAGTCGGGTCAATTTTTTTTAAAATTTTTATTATGCATGATGATGGAGATAAGGATGATGGTAAGATGATGCTATGGAGGTCCGTGTGGTTTTTGTTGTTGTTGTTTTGTTTTGTTTTCGTTTGTTGTTGTTGTTGTTTTGTTGTTGTTGTTTTGTTGTTGTTGTTGTTGTTGTTTTTTTGTTTGTTTGTTTGTTTGTTTGTTTTTTTTGGGGGGGGGGATTGAAATGTTTTATAGTTTCCTGACTGAATGTGACTGATGTACATCAAATCAGGGTAATGGTCCCAGAGTGAGTTGTTTGTACGTGTGTCTGTCGGTGTGTCTGTCCCTGTATGTAGACTCATCATGAAGTGGAGAATATTCTTATCATTACTGTTGTTGTTGTTGTCGTTGCTGTTGCTGTTGTTCTTGTTATTGTTGTTGCTATTTGGTTTTGCTTTGATTAACCCTTTCTTCGCTTTGTTTGATTTTTTTTTTTTTTCGTTTTCTTCTTCTTCTTTATTTTATTTTATTTTATTGCTTTCCAAGGATATTATGCCGATAAAGTACACACACACACACACACACACACACACACACACACACACACACACACACACACACACACACACAAACACACACACACACACACACACACACACACACTAATGTTGCATATTACTGAAATAATTTATTTTTCATCTTTCTATATCGCTTCAGACGCATCAACATAACACTCTCTTGCTCGGCAACAGATTTCCGTTGTGAAAATAGCGACTGTACACTCTTTTGATGTTCTAGACGATTGGTTGGAACACGTCTTGACATGCGCAAAGCGTGCATCCGTTTTCATCCTTGGCAAATGGCCCAGGGCAGTACAGTCCACACGCCAGCATAGAGGAAACTGGACAACCTGCTCACGATACACAATGAACATCGACATGAATGAGACGTTAGCCTCCTTCTTTTCCTTCTGTGTTTCTCTGGTCTTAACTCTTTCCGGAAGAACGGCAGCATATGCGGCCCGACCGCGCACATCGGTTTCAGATGAACAGCCGCATATGCTGGTCGTGATCTTTTTGTTTGTAAAACAAGACTAACAACAAAGATATTTAAGTTTGAAAGTTGAAACTTCAGCAATGCCTGCATAAATTTGTTAGTAAAATAATCTGAAAATTTCACGTCTGTATCTTGTTTTGTTATTTTTTTATGATTTTTTTTTTAACCACACAAAATACCCGTCTACAGGGAATGGCTGAGGGAAAATCGGCCCGTCTTGAATGAGTTAACCCCTGTCATTATCCTCTAATACCGGGCTGTTTATGGTGTTGGTGGTTGGGTGGGTGTTTGGGAGTTTAACGTCCTCTTCCACCATGTATGGGTGATATCGGGCAACGAGGAAAAGGCTAGCACAAATATTTGGCCCCAGCCAGGATTGGAACTCACGTCCCGAGCATTGAACGTCCAACGCTCTATCATTCGGCTATCCCGGTTCCCCGGGGCTGTTTATGGTATGAGTGAGGGTAATAATAATAATAATAATAATAATAATAATAATAATAATAATAATAATAAATCAAAATTAAAACAGCGCAATTCTTGAAAATACATCAACCTATTGCGCATTCACACAATAATAATAATAATGAGTTTTGTATAGGCGCTTTACCCAATTTCCTGAATCGGTTTAAAGCGCCGCGAACTGAACCCAACACGCACGCTCACGTGAATCACACGCATTCTCTCACACATTGGACATAAACACATTACAATCACGTGGTGCGAAGGGTCAGTTCAGCTATTTAAATTTCGGGATTTAGAATTGCATTTATTTTTCAAATTTGGTGGGCTGAACATTTCCAAAGCAGTGGGGGAGGAAGCCGGAGTACCCGGAGAGAACCCCCGACGATCGGCCCGAATGAACGGTGCCACATACGAGAAGGAAAAATTCTTTGCCCCGAGTGGGACTCGAACCCCTGACCTCTCGCATTGGTGACAGGTCTCTTAACCACTAGACCACCGACCGCCCCGCACAATACTCACACGCACATGAAACACATCCTAAAACAGCAGGCACCACGATAATATGATTCAGCAGAAGGCAAGTTGAAACAGAGAAGTTTTAAGGTCTGATTTAAAATATGACAGAGTAGGCTGTTGTCTCACGCTAGGAGGCAGAGAGTTCCAGACTGTTGGGGTGGTAAACCGGAAACTGCGCGCGCCAAAAGATTTTAAATTTCTGTAAGAAATTTTGAGAAGCTTTTCACTGGATGAGCGGAGGGTGCGCCAAAAACAAATTTGAAGAGTGTGCGTGCGTGTTTTGTGCGTGCCCGCTTGCGTTACTCACGGTGAAAGGCAGTGTTCACTTTCTGACAGCTGTGACCACAACCGTTGGAGCGACACTCGTACCCAGTTGGACAGGCCATGATGGCGGACAGGAGATCACTTCCGGTAGAACACAGCTCTACACAGGCTCCGTCAAGCTGACGTGTCGACACTTTGCCCACTGTGCAATGTATATATGCGTATTTTTCAAAAAAATTGGAGATAATCTGTCTTTGATGTTTAGAATTTTGTTGCACCATAAGTATGCATTCTATGTGCACAAACACACACACACACACACACACACACACACACACACACACACACACACACACACACACACACACACACACACACACACACATATATATATATATATATATATTCTTATATATATTCTTGTCACTTTACTTTAACCCTATCTACGCTGCTGATACCATCGTATGTCTGGCACCAGCTGTGTCGAACCCGTGTTGACATTGCACAATTTGGGCAAAATGATTTTATATGTAGGGGAAGTGTTGCTTACATCTTCTACTTTACTTTGACATCACGGTCATCGGGTTGCCATGGGAACCTGACAGATCGCCATGTAGTTGACTGAGGAAATATTCTTACATAGGGGATAACAATAAAATCCGAATTTTTCCATGAAAGCCGGGGAGCCGGAGTGGTCGAATGGTAGAGCGTTGGATTTCTATTGTTCGGTTCGTGAGTTCGATCCCGGCTGGGGCCAAATATTTGTGCTGGCTTTTTCATCGTTGCCCCGTCTTTGATGTCACTCTATGTGGTGGAAAAGGACGTTAAACCCCCCAAACACCCACCCCATCCCACCCAAGAAAGCCTGTTACAGCCTGAAGATAAATCGTCAAATAATACCCAGTGTTGGCAGACACTCGTGCCCACAGCCGTTTGAACGACACACTGTGCCATCGGGGCAGCCTTCTGCGGGACACATCTCTGCGCAGAACCCGGCCAGCTGCCGGAGTGACCTCGCCCGTGAGAGCACTGTAATAATAGTAATACTGATGATGAAGTTGATGATAATGATAATGGTAACAATGACACTACTACTGCTACTACTACTACTACTGTTGCTGCTACTACTACTACTATTGCTGCTGCCACTAGTACTACTGCTACTACTACTACTACTACTATTGCTGCTGCTTCTACTACTACTGCTGCTACTACTACTACTACTACTACTACTACTTCTGCTGCTGCTGCTACTACTACTACTTCTGCTCCTACTACTACGATATTGCTACTACTACTGCTACTACTACTACTACCACTGCTACTTGTGTACTTTTTATGATGTTTTAAAAGTTTTAGCCTTGTCATCTTTTTTTATTTTTGTTTCTTTTCCTGTATTTCTTTGTATCTTTGAATTGTGTAGTCGTTTTGTGTGTGTGTGTGTGTGTGTGTGTGTGTGTGTGTGTGTGTGTGTGTGTGTGTGTGTGTGTGTTGTTGTTGTTGTTGTTGTTGTTGTTGTGGTTTGTTTGTTTGTTTTTGAAAATTAATCATTGTTTGGTTAAATCACTTCCGTTGAAAAATAATGGTCGTTTGTTCCCTCTCTCTCTCTCTCTCTCTTACCTGAAGGAGGAGTGGTGGTAGTGTCACTGTCAGACGGAATCTTGACACAACTGCGAGGACACATCCCGACACACTCATACCCAGCCGGACATCCGGGTCCTCCGTCCTCAAAATCGAAGCAGAAATCGCACTGTATCAACAGCGACTCCGCTTTGCCTTCATTGACAGAAAGTTGTACACAGTGTCCATGAAAAACAATGACCTATAAGCGCATTAAATGTGCATGTTGCAACTTTGCTAGGCCAGCTTATGTTTCGGGGATGGGTGGGTGTTTGGGGGTTTAACGTCCTTTTCCACCACATACGGGTCTTATGTTTCCGGAAGAGTTTTTTTCGTAAGTGCGCCTGTACGCTCGAAATACTCTATCTCCATGATTAGTACAGCTCTTAATGCGATACAATGTTGTTTACACTTGGCGCGAGCGGTTGACACATTCAAATTCAACTACTGTTGTTACACTACTGGAGCGCTCATTGTGATCGCCGCGTCATCGAGTACGCTTCTGAGAGAGAGAGAGAGAGAGAGAGAGAGAGAGAGAGAGAGAGAGAGATGATGATGATGATGATGAGACGTTTTTTATTCAGGATAGAGCATTTAGGCAGCAATTTTCCATGCTGTCCTGCTATTCTACATTAAAGGGTATTGAGAAAAAAATCAAAACAAACAAACAATAAAAAAGGAAAAAAGTATAAACTATCTAAGGGAAATACAGGAAAGAAAAATACACACGATAAACAAATCAAAACATACGTGGCATGTGCTGATGATACTGGCTGTGTGCCAAATAAGAACTTTACAGTCGTCTCTAATATTGCAAAACATGTATGTAACACATTTCTATGTATATGGTCAGATAAGCGTATCGTGTAGAATTTGTTTGAAGTTTATGAATTTGGAAACGTTTTGGATACTCAGTGGTAAAGAGTTCCATATGGATGCCCCTGAGAAAGAGAGAGAGAGAGAGAGAGAGAGAGAGAGAGAGGGAGGGAGGGAGGGAGGGAGGGAGGGAGGGATGACTGACTGATTGATTAAATGCTTATTACAGGGTTTAGATGTTACAAACTGTCCTACTAAGCTACTTCTAACTAGTACAACAAAGGGAAAAGCAAACACACCATTAAGCTAAACAAATGAACAAAATGGTAAGAGAAAAAAGAAAAAAAGTGTGTGTGTGTGTGTGTGTGTGTGTGTGTGTGTGTGTGTGTGTGTGTGTGTGTGTGTGTGTGTGTGTGTGTGTGTGTGTTTAACACAACTGATCTGTAAACCGGTGGGGAAAAAAAAAACGACGCCCACGAACGAGAGAGAGAGAAAGAGAGAGAGAGAGAGAGTTTACCGATCAACAAGGTCACTGCAAGGAAGAAATGGGTGGTCTTCATGACTGTGTTAGCACAGACTATCAGCAGCTCATATGAAATAAACTAACTGGTCTTGCTACTCTTTCTGTCTTTCTCGTTTCCCTTCCAAAAATACACAGGCAAATCTTAGATCTTATCTTTCAAAATCGTGAGTTCAGACGGAATGGACAGGTCGTTTCACTGGTTGTGCGGTCTTCGCGTCCGGTTAGTTACAAAGTTAACCTTTCTGCAAACGACTATCCACTGTGTGCGTGACGACTCCCCAGAGTGTACAGTTCTGAACGAGATTCGTCCGATCAGTCCAGCGAAGAGACTGTCACTTTATTCTCGCACTAAGAAGAATGTTTGTTGCTGTTGACATTGTGGTTTGTTTTGGACTGGTTTGGTTTTGGTCTGTTTTGGTGTATGTTTTGTGCTTTGTTGTTGTTTTCGTGTGGGTTTTGTGGAGAACAGGAGTGGCCGAATGGTAGAGCGTTGGACTTCAAATGCTCTGGTCGTGAGTGCGTATCCCGACTGGGGCCAAATATTTGTGCTGGCTTTTTCATCGTTGCCCCGTCTCTGACATCAACCGTATGTGGTGCAAAAGGACGTTAAACCCCCCAGCACCCACCCACCTACCCGTGTGGTTTTTTTGTCGCCTCTGTGTGTGTGTGTGTGTGTGTGTGTGTGTGTGTGTGTGTGTGTGTGCTTGCATGTGTGTATGAGTGCTTGCGCGCTTGTAGACGTTTTTCCATTCGTTCGTTCGTGTGTCTGCACGCACGCACAAACTTACAGGAAACAAAACAGAAAAGAAACCACCGCAACAGGTTGTTTTTATTACCACACGCAACTTAGCGAAGACACAAGAGCCGTTCAATTAAGCGTGACGTAATTCGTGTTTCCTGTTGACTACATGAAACTGCCGTGCACCTTGTCACTGGATGATGAAGGAATTCTTACAGGAGCAGACAGGACATCCTTCCTCGTTGGTACGAAAGCCTCCCTCACAGTACAAGTCGCACAAGACCGGCGAGCACTCTGTTCGTTAGGAGAGAGGAAAAAGGTCACATTCAGTCACTGTTGTCTATACCTGGTGCGGAAACTGTGTTGTGTATTAGTTCGTAGATCTGTTTGAGATTCAATGAGATTTTTTTTTAGATATAAGATTTTTTATTTTTTAAAAATTATTATTCTAGTTTCTTTTCGTGTGTTTTTGTGTTTGATTTTTGTTTGTTTGTTTGTGTTTTATGTGTGTTTTTTGTTTGTTTGTTTGTTTGTTTGTTTGTTGTTGTTTTTTTGTTTGTTTGTTTGTTTTTTTGTTTTGGTTTTTTTGGGGGGGTGTTTGTTTATTTTTACAAAGACAACAAATCGATCAAACAAACATACACTAATACAACTACATCTTTCAAAAAAGTTAGCAGAAGGAAACAACAATGATAAAAAATATTATTAATATATATTCATTTTGTACCAGGGATCCTAACCTTAACCCGACAGGGGAGCCAGGGTGGCCGAATGGTAGAGCGTTGGACTTCTAATGCTCGGGTCGTGAGTTCGTATCCCGGCTGTGGGCCAAATATTTGTGCTGGCTTTTTCATCGTTGCCCCAGTCTTTGACATCACCCGTATGTGGTGGAAAAGGACGTTGAACCCCCAGACACCCGACCCACCCTTAACCCGCCGACTTCCGTCCAATAAATGAATGATATTTGCATATGTCGGGCAAAGAACGTCATTATGGTGAGTTAGCAAGTACTTCTGAGGTTTGGGGCATTAAGTCTGTCCTTCTCAACGAAAGTGATTCTCTCTTCTTCTTTTTTTTTTTCTTTTTTTTTTAAAGGAGGGCATTGGGAAATGTCAGCACAGAGAGACAGATAGGCAGACAGCGCGACAGACAGACAGATAGAGAGAGAGAGAGAGATAGAGAGAGAGAGAGACTGACTGACTGAAACGTTTATTTCAGGATAAAGACTTGTAGGCATGGTCTGTCTATCTTACAAGCTGCCCTGCTAATCCAGAAACACTAAAAGATAAAGGCTAATATGACAAAAAGTAAACCTGGCACAAACGGGGTAAATCTACTAGTAAAAAAGAAAAAAATTAAACATGCAAAGACAGAACGCGCGCGCGCGCGCGAGAGAGAGAGAGAGAGAGAGAGACGGGGTTGGGGGTGGGGAGGGTTACATTCAGAGAAAGAAAACCAACAAGCGGGAAAAGAAGAGATTAATGTACATGATGGCTTACTTGTGAGCGGATTAATCACGCCTGTTGCGGACTGGCACGTGTGCCCACAGCCATTCGATCGACACACTTGGCCATCCGGGCAGCCTGTAGAGGGACACAACTCCGCGCATATCCCGATCAGCTGCCGGAGTGACTTGGCCTGGGAGAGTGCTAAAAAACAAACGGGCAGCGGAAGTGATTGTAATATTGAAAACGTTTCTTCCATTTTTACTTCAGTTTTCTCTTTATTTTTTTTTTCTTCTTATACTTCAGCTTCTATTTCTCGTTCTTGTGTACTTCTGTTTCTTCTGATCTCTATTTCTCTATTTCTGCTTTCTGTTCTACTGGGGAGCCGGGATAGCCGAATGGTAGAGCGTTGGACTTTCAATGCTCGGGTCGTGAGTTCGAATCCCGGCTGGGGCCAAATATTTGTGCTGACCTTTTTTCTCGTTGCCTCGTCTTTGTTATCACCCTTATATCGCGGAAAAGGACGTTAAAGTCCCAAACACCCACCCACTCACCCCTTCTTTTCTATAAATCAATTTATGTTTTCTACTTCTGTTTCCGTCGCTCTTGCTGTTGTATGAAACTGTAATCACAACGACCAAAACAGGGACCTAAAAAAAAAAAAATATATATATATAGAGAGAGAGAGAGAGACTGACTGACTGACTGACTGACTGACTGAAACGTTTTTTTCAGGGGGTTTGGGCGTTTTGGGGGTTTAACGTCCTTTTCCACCACATAGGGTGATATCAAAGACGGGGCAACGATGAAAAAGCCAGCACAAATATTTGGCCCCAGCCGGGATCGAACTCACGACCCGAGCATTAGAAGTCCAACGCTCTACCATTCGACCACCCCGGCTCCCCGTTTATTTCAGGATAAAGACTTGTAGGCATGGTCTGCCTATCTTACAAGCTGTCCTGCTAATCCAGAAACACTAAAAGATAAAGGCTAATATGATAAAAAGTAAACCTGGCACAAAAGGGGTAAATCTACTAGTAAAAAAGAAAAAAAAAACACATGCAAAGACAGATATATATATATATATGTGAGGGTGGGTGGGGCTGGGTGTTTCGGAGTTTAACGTCCATTTCCACCACGCCTGGGTGATATCAAAGACGGGGCAACGAGAAAAAGGTCATCACAAATATTTGGCCCCAGCCGGGATTCGAACTCACGACCAGAGCATTGCAAGTCCAACGCTCTACCATTCGGCTATCCCGGCTCCCCGAAAAAAAAAGAAAAAAGATTTGAACCGAAAGATGGGTTGGCTGGTATTACGCACAACACTGAGGTTTCACGTCTTTTGTAAACCGTAAATACGATATCAGAGACAGCCGGAGCACTCGAAATGGTCTTGCACAAAGATTGGCACTCTTTGGAGTCGAACCTGGGACCTTCCGCTTTCGAGTCCGTCCATAGCTTAACCTGCTGAGCCAACGGAATCGCCGTAAAAACTGAACGTTTGGGGTGGGGGGGGGGAGGGGTTAAGAACAAAATTCTTACCCACTGTTATGGTCAGGAGAAGAAAAAGCGCTGTGATCTTCATGTTGACGATCCGTAATTGCAGACAGAGATATGTGGACGTGGTTCAGAAATCAAGGTGTGGTGTGGTGTTTTGAGTTGATGATCGTGACTTTTACTGTGTAATTCTTATCTTTTGTTCCTGTCTTTAGACAGATACGAAGAACGGCGTGTAGCAAGGGTTGGATGGTGGTGGTGGTGGGAGGGGGTAATGCAGGTTGTATGAGCCCACCCCCCCATTCTCTCTCTCCATTATGGCTATTAATTACTCATGATTTTTACATGTCATTTTATACCCTCTAGACAAAAATGCAAATATGTATGCTGCATATGATATGTGTGTGTGTGTGTGTGTGTGTGTGTGTGTGTGTGTGTGTGTGTGTGTGTGTGTGTGTGTGTGTGTGTTCTTATATTGCAAACTTTACTCATGTGTATGTTTTCTACCTTTTATAGTCTTTTATCTTGCCATTTTGTAGTACATTTTTTGTGTAGCAACGGCTGATTGAAAACTGACCAATGTAGGGCCAAATTTTTTTCCGTTGTAAAATAAAGTTCGTTCGTACGTTACTTCGTTCTCTCTCTCTCTCTCTCTCTCTCTCTCTCTATCTCTCTGTCTCTCTCTTTTCTCTAACCCTTCTCAAGTCTTGAAAATCTCATGGTTAAGATACCTTTTAAACGGTTTGTCTTTATACTTTAGTCAGTGGCGTGTATGCCTGTGCGTGTATGTGGCTGTGTCTGTGTGTGAGTGCTTGTGTGCGTGTGTAGGCCTACGTGCATATGTACGTGTGTACGGGTGCACGCACAAACCCCACTGACCAGAAATAAAATAGAAAACACACCACCGCTGCAGACGAGTATCTCTTTTAATAGCCACGTGCAACTTAGAGAAGACAAAAGGCCAGTTCAGTGAACTGTGCCATATAATCAGTATTTCCTATTATCAGGTTGTTGTGCCGAGTTCCGTTTTACTGGATGGTGAAGGAATTCTTACAGGAGCCGACAGAGCATCCGTCCTCGTTGGTAACGAAACCTCCCTCACGGTGCGTCGTTAACAGAAAGGGGGGCACGCTCTTTGTAAAAAGAAAAGAAAAAAAAAAAACAGAAAATGCATCCCTACATCAGGTTCACATCAGATTTCTTTCCAATCCATTTCAGAGAGTGGGGGTGGGTGTTTTGGAGTTTAACGTTCTTTTCCACCACGTATGGGTGATATCAAAGATGGGGCAACGAGAAAAAGGCCAGTAGAAATATTTGGCTCCAGCATGGATTCGAACTCACGACCCGACCATTTGTGCATTTCAGAAAACAAAGAAACAAAACACACACACACACACACACACACACACACACACACACACACACACACACACACACACACACACCCCAAGACGCGCACGCACGCACGTACAGTGTATAAAAAAAATGACTGCCTTGCTTTAGTCATTTTCATTTTTGTAAACTTACTAAATATTTCTTCAGCTGATTTCTTTTGCAAAGCCACATCCGGAGCCAGTGAAGCCAGCGGCATGGTGTCTCTCAGAGACATCTTGCTGTCCTCATTCAGCCCAGCTGGAAAACGGTACACACACACACACACACACACACACACACACACACACACACACACACATACACACACACACACACACACACACACACACACACACACACACACACACACACACACACACAATGTGTCGAAACGTGTATAAAGAGTCAGCTTATGCGAGAACTCTTAACACGCACGGAAGCACACACCACACGCACGCACGCACGCAAAGACACGCACGAGTGTTTTGTTGTTGTGTTTTTTTTTTTAGACTGCCTAGCTTTTGTCATTTTGTAAATGTACTCTGTTTAACAAGTACCACATTACTTTTGCATTGGTAATAATACCTGTATTAATGTTGGTATCGGAATAAGTGTTGCTATTGGTTGTGATAGTAGTAGTAGTAGTAGTAGTAGTAGTAGTAGTAGTAATAGTAGTAGTAGTAGTAGTAGTAGTAGTAGTAATAGTAGTAGTAGTAGTAGTAATAGTAACAACATTAGAAGCAGTAGCAGCAGTAGTAGTAGGAGCAGTTGCAGCACAGCAGAAGTAAATAGTTACCATCTGTGTCCATGGGCAATGCCATGCAGATATGGACCATCGCCATGGCAACAAACAGGGTAGCAACCAGCTTGAAAGTCATTTTGGTGGTTTACTCTGAAGCAGTAGAAAACAAAACAGTTTTTCATACTCTCCTGCATTTCAAAACTTTCACGAAATCAGTCGCTGGATTTCTAAAATTGTTATGTAGTACACCTAACAGTTCCATGCCTGAGTAATAGAAATTCGGTCTGCTCCCGGAGGAAGCGCGTCGCCACAGTGCAGCGCCACCCCCTTTAATAAAATATTCTGCATGCTCGATGTGCCTTTTCCACTTGGAGGCCTTGCCCGTGTGGAATCCAGTCTTTAACGGGCGCACTTGATATTATGTGTGCGTGTGTACTCGAAGGCAAATTTTTAGTGATCGAGATTTGATTGCTCTACGTCCGAGAATGAGGAAACAGAGAGCGAAAGTGTGAGTTATGACTTTCCATAATCCACTCTGTAGTTTACGAGATCACAAAAACACACTCCAGTTACGTCATCGGTCAGTGGCCTTGAACTGGAGATTTCTGACCTGCTAAAAACGCTCAAGATGGATGAGAAATGAGGTGATGTTGACTGCGTTTAAAAAGACAACGCAAAGAACAGCAAAACAACAAACCAAACTCTGTCTGGAAACGTGTAAACAAGACAGATAACTACTGCAAACAATCGAACCATCGAGGGGTTAGTCTTTCGGCGTAAACCACTCGAACTAATCATGTAAGCTCGATTTATCGAACACATTTCAGGAAGATTGATTTATGACATAACTATGAAATATTTATGACATCTGATTTGTCAAACAGCAACAAAGACATCGAGAGATGAGATGTGATTTAAAACATTTTTCAAAAAGGATAAAATCTAGAAACTTACAATTTTCCTTCTGTGCGAAGTGAGTCAGGTCTCCTTGGACGAGTTGTTTCCTCCTGCTACCTCTTCCCGTATGAACAAGGACGTCGAAAGAGGTGCTTTATATGCCAAAGGAGATAACTGATTTACATAAATCGTGATATCAACGGACATCAGCTTCAAAGACGGAGACATATCAAACAATATGGACAGCCCACTCGATAAACACAGGTTTTGGTAATGAAGCTGATAAAAATACACGAAAAAGGTCTCATTATATCAGAAACGTGGTTATTGTTAATTAACCACGTATATATCCATATTTAATATGTTTTCCATATCGCAGCAAGCTCACGAAATACACGTAATAAAAAGTTATTTCTCCCCCGCGATGCAATAAATGCTACATCATTTGAATCCATCAGATACGAGACAATGTATTCCAAATGCATACGGTATTATTGACAATCGTGTCAAATCGATCTGTGCAACTTCCTGTTCGCAGATATTGTTTTATGAAGGTTTGAATAGTTTATGCATCGTGTGTGTTGGTACGTTTGCGTGTTTGTGCGTGTATTCCTCTGTGTGTGTGTGTGTGTGTGTGTGTGTGTGTGTGTGTGTGTGTGTGTGTGTGTGTGTGTGTGTGTGAAACGGTAAAGGATGTTATCGTCCTCCCTGCGGTTTCTAGCGACCACAATATTCCTCTTGTTATGCTCCAGGGCCATATCGTAAAAACCAATACTCCTTTCAAACGAACTATCTATGAATATAAAAAAAAAACCTAAATACGACCACTTGTGCTTTGGTTCTGTCTTCTTGAGAAGACAGTTTTCACAAAGTACTCAGTCTCACCAAATGACATATCATCTCAGCTGTGGAGTTCTGTGTTGAGGTCAAAGAAAACAAATGCACGAAGTCTCAAAATGCTTATATATTCCCTATTAGCTTCACGCATCATAGTCACCCCAAAAATGCTTCAATATAGAAAAAGAAAATTACAATAAAATGACCATTCGAAGGCACATACTTTCCAGGGTTTTCCAAAAAACTGAATGTCTCCGTTTTACTCAGGCCTCACTGAAGTAAAGCTAGTCTACTTTTTGTGTAGGCCGGAGATCCACTTCATACAAATCAGCTCACGTCAGTTTTGCCTGTCTTCTGCGCAAAAAGTCTCAGCTTCACTGGCAGCTTATCTCCTCTTGCTATCTCACGCGCCTGCCGCCTAATTTCACTTTCCAGTGAAGTGACGCGTTTGTATGAAACAGACCATAGCTACGGTCACGTGGTCGTCTCAGTGCAACTGGCACGTGGTCACTGGTGACATACAAGTTTACAAAGTTCTAAAATACACTTTGGGAGGACCACTGACTCAGCAGTGCCAGCATCTGTACAAGACACGTGTTTGACACGTTGAAAGCTGCTCATCCTTCCAGAATCTGCTTGACATAAAACTCAATATCAAGATCACGAAATGCACGTAATAAAAAGTTAATTCTTTCCCGCGATGCAATAAGTGCTACATCATTTGAATCCATCGGATACGAGACAATGTATTCCAAATACATACGGTATTATTGACAATCGTGTCAAATCGATCTGTGCAACTTCCTGTTCGCAGATATTGTTTTATGAAGGTTTGAATAGTTTATGCATCGTGTGTTGGTACGTTTGCGCGTGTGTGCGTGTATTCCTCTTTGTGTGTGTGTGTGTGTGTGTGTGTGTGTGTGTGAAACGGTAAAGGATGTTACCGTCCTCCCTGCGGTTTGTAGCGACCACAATATTCCTCTTGTTAAGCTCCAGGGCCATATCGTAAAAACTAATACTCCTTTCAAACGAACTATCTACGGATATTAAAAAATAAACCAACAACTAAATAACGACCACTTGTGTGCTGAATTATCAAGTGTAGACTGCAACTCAATTGTAACGTTAGTTGACCTTGATGAAGCTGTTGCTACCTTCACTGAACGACTTCTATCCTCTGCACAAAAATGTATGCCTGTTAAAACAGTAACAATTCGGCCTAAAGACTCCGCGCGCTCTTTTTGACTGTTTCTTGCTCACTCGATTGTTATCGACAATATGTCTGAACAATTAAAATCTCTCTCTCTCCCCTCCCCTCTTGCTCACTCCCATTTTGGACAATATGTCTGAACAATTAAAATGTCTGAGTCTCTCTCTCTCTCTCTCTCCCCCCCCCCCCCCCCCACACACACACACATGTAATGCGATCTACTTCTTTATATACCTGATATTTTATAGTACCAGTGCACGAAAGAAAGTTCTTTTGCCTGTGGTAAACTTGAACTGTGGTGTCAAATCAATGAGGATCTGTGTGCATGCGGTGGAGATGTAGGCATATCTAATTATCTGACGCCAAATAATATTATTTCACAACAGAGACATACATAACAGAGATACGCAACGCGCGGTCCCGCCGCAGGCGATCATTGCCTACGCTCACGGCCGATAACTCGTCTCCGACTATCGCGGGATAACTCCTCGGCGCGAACTCTTCAGCATTGCGAGTCGTGAATTGACTACGCTGGCTTCTTCCTTCCGCCCGGCTTGCGTAGAACAACCAAAACGCGATTTTTCGGTGGAAGAGGATGTCTTCAGAAGATTTCTTGAGTTGGGATGATATCCCACTACAGTATTTCTTAGGAGAGTTTACGGAAGATGAAGCACAAAGCGAACCGACTGATAGTGACGACCACGAAGATGAGCTCGAAACACATGCGAGACCGGAGCGAGAGAGCCGATCACAACCTGCATTTCAATGCCCCCTCTGCCCAAAGATGTACGCATCAATCAGCGGCTTCCGTGGCCACGTGTGCAAGAAACATGACAGTCCACATCTGAAAGGTGAATATGTACACTTCATATATATGTAGTATGTATGGAAACGCGAAATGTCATTGTCAGTAAGGTTTATGATTGTAGCACTAGTCACATGGCGACTGTGAGAATGCGGTGTTTATCTGTGATCTGGCGTTGCGGCAAAGGCATGAGCCAGGCTGGAGGAATTTTCAGCCAAATTTCCTATGCTTTCAGCCAAGAAAAAAAAAAGTTTCAGGAAAAGGAAAGGGAAATTTAGCGATTTCACAATCAAGCATTGATGCCATGTCACAGTCTTACTTCATTTTTGCAAAGCAGTACTGTTTTTGTGGGTTTTTTTGTTTGTTTTTATTTTATTTTATTTATTTATTTATTTTTATTTATTTTATTTTTTATTTTTTTTTGGGGGGGGGGGGGGGCGTCAGGAGATGCGTTTAAAATCAGTAAATTTTTATTATCCCAGAGGGTAATTTGGACATGGTGGACATTCATTGGAATTTATCTGCTGCTATTTTTGATGTAATAATTAATATACATGTACACTTATTTTATGTCTTTCTCAGCTCAGATCATCGTATCGGCGCAAACAACACACCTTCATCAAGTTCAAGTCACCAGTCATCTGCTGTACATACAGCTAGCCAGCCGCCAACCCATGCTGATGTGAAGCGCACAGTGGAGGAAGCGTTGAAGTCTGTGCAGCAGGACTCCAACCTCGAAATATCACCAGAGGGAGCAGCTGTGCAGAAAATGTGCAGGGAATTCCTGTCCTCCATCCCTTTGATGGGAATTTTGACCGTGAAAGTGTCTAACGTTATTGGTGTGCTGCGACATCATTTACTGGCAACAGCAGTGGAAAAGATGTGGGCCACGTATCATTCTGAGACAACAGATGAGAACTTTACGGACGACATTGTGGCTGTAGTTGCATCATATGCAGGAAACACTCCTTTACGGATAACGTACTTGTTCGTAGTTTGCTTCCTAGAAGCAATACCAAAGTGTGTTATCAAACTAGAGAAAGACCTTTTGCACCATGAAGCTGAGAGAGTCTCAGAGAGCCTGTCAACAAATGACCAGGGGGTGCTGTATTACATTGCTGGCAACCTGCTCCACTGCATGCTAAAAAAAGGGAAGAAACCTGATGCCCTCAACCAGGTGGAGACAATGTGTGCAAGTGAAGGTGATCCAGCAGTTCCCCAGAACGTGAGGAGATGGCTGGAGAGCCAAGACAGGGGAGGACTCAAGAAACCTGTCATGGGATTCTTTCACCTCGTGATGTGCTTTGAAACTGTGATCAGGCGAGAGGTAGATATTGACAAGCTCGAGGAGTCATCTCTTGCAACTGACAAACTTAAAGAAGCAATCTTTGCAGACTCTATGGTCCAGAGTCAGTGGCGAGAACTGACGGGGCACTCTGGTCTCCAGAAACTACTGGAGGCAATTGTGATGCATTTTGTGACTGTCAGAGGTTTTGCGATTGCCAAATTGGTGATGAAAAAGGTACAGAAACAGCGCAGGCTGGATGAAAGGAAACGCAAGCGTAGTGAAAATACTCGACGCAGTTTCTCACTCAGAAGGTGCTTGGAATAGGTGTTCGTTCACTGGCTTTGCCATATATGTGGACTGCTGACATTTTATTATGCCACCGTTTTTCTTTTCTGGGCCTTGTGCATTATTGTGCTACAAGTGAGCATGGTATATTTTGTAAACTTCAATTCGAAGTTGTTTCAATCAATAAATCTGATCAGTTACAGTTTGTGTGATGAATTTTTTTTTACGCAAAGAGCCAGCTCCAAAAATTTTACATGACCGATTAAAACTGAAAAACACATTAAGTCCACAGTCACAGTTTCTTGTGACGTGTATGAATAAAAACAAATCAATTATGAAATCCGGTGCACTACAGCTGAATTCTGTGGAAGCTTCAGCCACTTTGACCATGACACACACAAGCTAAGTTTAGGTGATGGATTGTTTATACCAACAGAAAAACAATACAACACAACACAACAGTCCAGTGACCACCGTATGCATACACTATTACACACACAGAGATCTATACACACTAGGAGGCAGACAAGAAAGCTTCAATCAAGAGTTTTATTACTTTTAATAATCGATTCATACTCAAAGGAATGGTACAATACACACATTTGCGGAGTTTATTTTAAAACAAGCAAACATCAATATAGAATATATAGATAGACAAAATCTGAGCAAAGTGGGTGAAGTGTATGTAATCTTAATACATACATAGATCTATGACTATGAAACAAAAACAACACAAACCCAAACTTTCCATTCCTTCTCCAGTGCATGAATTGAGAACTTTGTTAACATTACAGAATGTTTCATCAGTTATGATACCACCTCTAATACCTGCATATCTGCTGTATCAGTTTATGTTAAGTACATACATGTGCGCGTTTCTCATGTACGCTTCACCCGCTTTGGTAGTGGGGTATCATCAACAGCACTCACAGTCTTTCGTTTTGTCACATTGCCACGGACAGGAGCTGAAACAAAGGAACCAATTACAGCTAGTTTTGATGATGCGTTCCTCGCATCCCAAACAGTGGGGTTTGAATTTGCACCACCTTTCTGTCGGATTTGAGCAAAATGCTCCTCCAATGGATCTTGATTAAAGTGGTGTGTCAGCACAAATGAGGCACCCTCTCTGAGTAGAAAACGAACAGCTTCAACAATAGAATGTACTGTAATCCTCAGACCTGCTATGGTTTGGTGGCTAAGTAGCATTTTCTTTTTCTCTGACTGTGAAAATCCATTTCTGGCCATCACACTGACTTCCCATTCATCAAAAAACCTCAAAAATTCATCCGTCAGGTACGTGAGTCTCGGATCATCTTCATGCCTGTATTCTTTCAAATCACTGTTCCTCTCCCTAAGATTTCTGCCATTCAGACAATCAAAAAAGCGGTTCATATGCCTAATGAACTTCACTGTCTCAGAAACATTGTCACCATAGTTCTGTTCCAGACTGTTTGCAACAGTGTTGCTGAGAATTTGAGCAGCCAAATTAACTTTCATTTGGCTGAATGCTGTTAAGTCAACATGTGACCTTGTCAGTTTGTGGGCTGTGCTAAACACATGGTTTTCAACGTGCTCCTCATACAGTCTCACAATACTGTGCCAACTGATATCACGGCCATCCTTCCACAACAGCCTCGTTTTTCGATGGTAACCAGAATTTGCAAAACAGTTTCTTGTTGTTTTCAAGAGATGTGGTACATCAGAAATAAAATACAGTTTGCGCTTTGGAAAAGCGTACTTATTATAACACCAATAGGTGAGGTCATGGCCTGGTACTCCCTACATGGTCCAACCCTTGTCGTGGGGTAGTGGCTTGTGTACCTCAATGACCCAGAGAACTATGCCAGCAGGAGCACATGCTCCTGGCAGGGTCACCCAAGCTGGACAGGTCGAAGGGTAGAGGTCAGACGAATGTGGACCACCTCTCCAAGAGGCTAAACGGGTTTGCGTAGGGTTAACAGCCCTACCTGTAAAACACACTAAGTTACTGAAGCATCGACAGCAACAAACCGAGACATTCACCTGGGCGAGGAAGGGTCTCCATCCCGGAGACCTATGACGCATTGCAGTGAAAGCCGAAAGGAAGCTGCAAGGCCGACCCCCCTTCTAACACCCAGGACAACAACGAGAGTAGCCACATGGAACATCAGGACAATGTATGAAGTAGGAAGGACCATACAAGTAGCAAGAGAGATGAAGAACTACAAGATAGGAGTACTGGGACTGAGTGAGACAAGGTGGCTACAGACAGGACAGCTGAGATTTTCATCGGGAGAGCAATTGCTGTACTCTGGGCACACAGAGGATGGAGCCCCCCACACTGAGGGCGTGGCCCTGATGCTGGCACCGGAGGCACAGCGGGCACTCATCGGCTGGGAACCTGTCAACTCCCGCATCATCACAGCCAAATTCATCACCAAGAAAAAAGACATCAAGCTGAACATCATCCAGTGCTACGCTCCCACCAATGATACGGAAGAGGAGAAAAAAGATGACTTCTACCAACAACTGCAGGCAGTGATAGACAGAGGAGGAGCCAAGGACATGACCATACTGATGGGAGACTTCAACGCCAAGATTGGATCAGACAACACAGGCTATGAGGACACCATGGGAACACACGGACTGGGACAGATGAACGAAAATGACGAGCGCTTTGCAGACTTTTGTGCCCTGAACCAGCTAGTGATAGGAGGCAGCATCTTCCCACACAAGCGCATCCACAAAGCCACATGGAGATCGCCGGACCATGTCACGGAGAACCAGATTGATCACATCTGCATCAGCCGAAAGTTCAGGAGATCGTGGCGGGATGTGCGCGTGATGAGGGGTGCCGATGTATCATCAGACCACCACCTTCTTGCAACAACATTGAGACTTCGGCTTAAGAGGCACACCAACGCCAACAGCACACGGACCAGGTACAACATTGGACTTCTCAGGAACACAGACACACAAGCAGCATTCCGGATCAGCCTTTCCAACAGGTTCCAGCCACTGCAAGACCTGATAGAAGACAGTGAAATGGACATCGAGACACAGTGGGAACACAGCAAGAAACTCTGGCACGACACATGCGAAGAGGTCCTTGGCAAGAGAAAGACCCAACATAAGGAATGGATCTCTGCTGATACCATCCAGAAGCTGGAAGTTAGGAAAGAGAAGAAAACTGCACTGAACACGAGCCGAACAAGAAGAGCTAAGGCAAAGGCACAAGAGGAATACACAGCAGCTGACAGAGAAGTGAAGAGGAGCACCAGGAAGGACAAGAGGGACTACATCGACAACCTGGCCAGTCAAGCAGAGGAAGCAGCCCGACAAGGGAATCTAAAAGACCTGTACCAGGTGACCAAGAAGCTCACGGGCAAATTTCAGCAGACAGACAAACCAGTGAAGGACAAGAACGGGCACCCACTGACAACAACTGAGGAACAGCTGAAGCGATGGGCAGAACACTTCAGGGAGCTGTTAAATCGCCCCATCCCTGAAACACCACCAGACATCCCACCAGCTGAGACAGAACTACCCATCAACTGCGACAAGCCCTCTAAGGCGGAGATCAGGAAAGCCATCATGACACTGAGAAATGGGAAAGCTGCAGGGCCGGACGAGATACCAGCAGAAGCCATTAAAGCAGACACAGAGACAGCCGTCAACATGCTGCACAGCCTGTTCAGCAAGATCTGGGAGAAGGAAGAGGTGCCAGCCCAGTGGAAAGAAGGGATCGTCATCAAGCTGCCAAAGAAAGGGGACCTCAGGGACTGCAGCAACTACCGAGGGATCATGCTCCTGTCAGTGCCAGGCAAGGTTCTCAACAGAATTCTACTGGAGAGGATGAGAGAGGCAGTCGACCCCATGCTCCGAGACCAGCAGGCAGGCTTTCGCAGGAACAGGTCCTGCGCTGACCAGATTGCCAGCCTACGCATCATTGTGGAGCAGTCACTGGAGTGGAACTCCCCCCTCTACATCAACTTCATAGACTATGAGAAGGCCTTCGACAGTGTAGACAGAGAGGCGCTGTGGAAGCTGCTAAGGCACTATGGAGTTCCCGGGAAGATCATCTCCCTGATCCAGTGCACCTACCAAGACATGAGCTGCAGGATTGCCCATGCCGGCCAGTTGTCAGAAAGCTTCGAGGTGAAGACCGGAGTCCGCCAGGGATGCCTGTTGTCCCCGTTTCTCTTCCTCCTGGTCATCGACTGGATCATGAAGACCACTACAGCAGGCAGGAAAAACGGGATACAGTGGACACTCTGGACGCAGCTGGATGACCTCGACTTCGCGGACGACCTGGCGCTCCTGTCTCACAGCCACAGCCAGATGCAGGACAAGACTACGTGCCTGGAAGCCACATCAGCCGGAACAGGGCTCAAGATCAACAGGAAGAAAACCGAGCTGATGAAGATCAACACCACTGCCAACACACCAGTCACAGTCGGTGGAGAGCCCATCAGGGAGGTGGAGTCTTTTGTCTACCTGGGGAGTGTGGTTGATGGACAGGGAGGCACAGACCGAGACGTCACAGCCAGAATCGGCAAGGCAAGGGCAGCAATGGTCATGCTGAAGAACGTCTGGGCATCCAAAGTTGTCAGCATAAGAACCAAACTTCGCATCTTCAACTCCAACGTGAAGTCAGTTCTGCTCTACGGATGCGAAACATGGAGGACAACGAAGACGATGCAGCAGAAGATCCAGACATTTCTCAACACCTGTCTGAGGCGCATCTTCAACATCCGATGGCCAGAGAAGATCCGGAATGAAGAGCTGTGGGAGCGAGCGGGGCAGGAACCAGTGGCCAAGCAGATCCTGCGGAGGAAGTGGGGCTGGATTGGACACACCCTCAGGAAGCCAGCATCCAGCACCACACGCCAAGCCCTGACATGGAACCCGCAGGGGAAAAGGAAGAGAGGCCGGCCTCGCAACAGCTGGAGGCGGGACACTGAGGCAGAGCTATGTAAGCAGGGGACCAACTGGACTGGAGTGGCAAGACTAGCCCAGAACAGAGTGCGATGGCGAAGGGTTGTCGATGGCCTATGCTCCACGTGGAGCCAAGGGCCTAAGTAAGTAAGTATGGCCTGGTACTGCATTCAGCTTAAAAAACCTGCGGTTGGCTGAAAATCCATCACAAGTGATAAATAAAACTTTTAACCCGCAAGTTACTTCCAGGATTTGTATGGCTTTCCACAGGATTGGATAAAGGAACTCCGCAGTGATGCCAGTTGTGGCAAACACTGCGAAGGGAAAGCGTAGCCCCGATGTCGCTCCGCGGACCATCAGTACTAGCATGCTGCTCGCCAGCTTTGGTCTCTTCTTCTTCTGACCATTTGCCATGGCTAAAAGTTCATTGGCAGTTTCATCCAAGCTGACATATCCGACGAGGTGGCCATTGTTCCGGTCATACACTAGCCCCTCGCACACATGAATTTCGTCCTGCAGGATGCCGACAAAACCTCGCCATGGCTCAGAATACATTCCTAAATTTTCTGCCTCTTTTCGCAGGTGTCTTGCCACTGCAGGCACAAAACCTGTTTCGCTTGGCAGAATGTTTGAATAGTCAAAAAGTGTCCTGTCACTGGGCAGGGCAAGGAACCCCATGTTCCTCACAGCATTATATGCGGTGGCACTGCGGCTGCGGATGTAGAGGCACCACCTGATAATCATCGGGTGCCACCGCATACTGGTCTTGCTGCTCAGCTGCGAGTATTTTAACTGCTGCTCCCAAAACAAGCGAGGCAGAGAGGTCTCGTCTGGATATGCTTTCTCCACCTCTTTCTTGTACACCTTCAATAATGACAGCAGGTCTGCATTGTCCATGTCTCCGAGGACCTGGCCCTTTTCCCTGATTTCCTTGAAGACATCTCTCCTCAACTTTTCAAGAGTTGTAGACAGTGAGCGGTTCTGCTCTTTCAGCTGTGTGATTTTGTCATACAGCTGTTTGCGACTCATCTTAACATGTGGCACATGTGAAGACACAAAGTCCTGTGGCTGTGAGGTGGTTTCTTCACGTGCCGATGCTCGCCTGCACATGGACCACAGAGTCTTCCTGTACAGAGCACAGTGAGGACACCGACCATCGCTCGCTGTGATCAACAAGCATTGCACAGAGCGTATTGTTGACCGATATCTGCATCCCCTTGAGCTTGTGGCTCCCATATCGCCTTCCTTGTAAGCCTTGCTCTCAAAAGTGACGTCGCACAAAGGCACACCTTCTGGAACAAATCCTTGGAACTCTCTGTCAAAGTTTCCAGGACAGACTTGCATCCTCAGCAGCTTGTCCACAACCGTTTTCACGTCTTCAGCTGTGCACACATGCTTGGGCAGTCCAGCCCAAAAGTCATGGCTGGCAGGAACTGGTCGTGTGTGCACAAGCAGTGACAATGTCCCATCAAAATGCACATTCAAAACAAACTTCAACCCAAGAATGTCTGCATCGTAGTTGAAGATAAGGCGCAACACCTTGTGGTCTTTGGATGCCTGCAAATAAATTCCGTCCTGCTCAGACAAAAGAGATCTGATTTCAGCCTTCAACTGATGGAGTACTTGAGCCCGATGACTTGTGTGCAGACTGCTTGCCAGAGCATCAACATTTTCATGGGGGTCATACGGGTAGGCCTTCCCTCCAATGATGAGAAGAAACTCTTGCGCAGTAGCTCCATCGGAATCCTCCTTTTCACCAGGGACTTCAGTGATGGTCTTGTGCTCAGGAGAAGAACCCTCTGGCAGAAGAAAATCTCCCCAGGACCATGCAGGTGGATCAGACCTGCACGGGAAGCAATTCTATGAGTACATACATGTACACATTGGGAAATAATATTAGACATGATAATTAATAATAATAATAACTTTCTTCTGTTGGCTCCCGGGCCTTCTCATACGCTGGTCCAAAAGCCTGGAATTCTCTGCCTCTTTCGCTCCGCCAGTCAACCTCCCTCGAAACCTCCATTTAAAAACCTACCTGTTTTCATCTCAAAGCACCATCTAATCTGCCTCAGTCTTTCTCCATCTCCTTATTAAGTACCATACATACAGTTACCCTGAACCTTGACTTTTATATGTACCTTTACCTGTACTTGTAGAACTGCCTTATAAAGTTCTATAACAGTATAAGTAGATTACAGCGCTATAAATAAATTATTATTATTATTGGGAAATAATATCAGACATGATAATTCATATAGTATTAGCTACATTTGTAAGAAAAACCTAACACATGAAAATACAAGAACATAAAACACTTACATCGCTGCTGCTTCCCTTGCTCGTTGCGCGTTCTCTTTGTACTGTTCGTTTTTTCTGGCTTTCCACCCCTTCTTCTGGGTAAGACGTTTCCGACCTTTTCTGCCCATCTGTTGAAAAGGGATGAGCATAATTAATATTCAGTCATGATTTTAAATCAGTAACTCATAGCCTACTTCTGATTCTAATCTGGGGTGTGTAAAAATAATAAAAAATCAAAAGGAATGGTATGCTTTGCAAATGTGAAACTCCACATTATAGTATCAGTAATGTTACCAATAACCCTGCTGCTGGACTGTTGCCATCACAGTGGCAGAATAAAGTCATCAATTATTCCAGAAAATACATACATGTAACTATTGCATGTAACTATTCTCAAGTAGCAGTACACCTTACTGCATGCAGCATGGGAAGCTTTCAGTTTCACCAGACAGAGCTCTACAAAATGTTAACGCATAGATCTGTCAAATTCCACATATATGGAAAATACATTCTAATATTTGCTTGAACTTATACCCCTCATGGCTACAAATAAATGCAAGAAAAATGGACAGGTTAGATAGGGCTTGAAATAAGCTTTCCATAGGTATATGACAACCATACTTTTGCATTTTGCGTTTGTTTGCAGGACAGACAGATCTACGCATATTGTGGTGCTTCCCAAAGATAGAAAACTGTATGGGAATGCAATAAACTCTGTACAGCTGGATGATTTCATGATTCATATACCAGAAATGAAAAAATACTTGTCCATCTGACTCTGAGTGTCTCTGATGCTCTTGACAGTACTGTTGTGAAGGGCAATAGCGGACTGGCAAGTTAAACCAAAAGTCAGCCTTTGAGCCATCGAAGACATTTGCAACATTCTGAGTTAAATTCCATATTTTCTGAAGACTGTGAGTAAATAAAATTTAAAAAATGAAAAGTGTGACCTCTTTAAGGCTTTGGGGCTCTTCAAAGTATGTACACTAAACATGTAAACATAACTGCTGGGCCACATGATAGTTATAGAAAGAGATAATTATACCCACGTCAGCCGAACCGTCGATTGACTTTTTCCGTCCATTTCCGATATTTTTTTTAGACTTTGTGGGTGAATATAATAATATTTAAAAATACTTGGTTATTTTCGTAAGTGGGTGGCTCTTAAAATTAAGTACACCAAGCGCGCAATCAATATAGCCAGACCAACAGATTTTTTTGGGGGGAAGTTATTAGTCCCTAAAGTCGGACTGATCGAAAGAAAATGATAGCGAAATGTCGAAGATCCGTTCGACCGGAACGGAGGACCATTTTCGATTTTCAAAAACAGGTAATGGCTTCCCGAGGTAAGTTCTAAAATAAGCAAGATCAACCTTCCATACCAATCAACACAAAAAAGTCGCATCATTTTGTAGATCCATGCAATAAGTTTGGAACAGTAGGCTCCTGAAATACCGTTTAGGCGTAAAGTGCACAAAAACAAACCAGCCCGACTGAACCCCAGAACCGATCGGCTCACTTTTGAAGTTAAAAATTCGAACATACACAACATTTTCAGTATAATAACATCAATGAGACAGAGTAAAATGTTACTTACCGTTGATATGACCGGTTTCCAATGAAAACTCGAACGAATTCACGCAGCACTTTTACTTCGAAAACACGGCAATCGCCAATCTCAACCACGTGTGGAACTTAGGCACAATGGCTTCCACTCTCGCGAAGTCTCGCTGTTCGCGAGGTCTCTCGGGAGTTCACAGCGGGACCGCGCGTTGCGTATCTCTGTTATGTATGTCTCTGTTCACAACTACCGGAATTTACTTTGACACTTTCAAGTCAACTTGTGTCTTGTCGGGCTATCATGCAACTCGTCTCGCGTATCGCTGCTATCATCAAAGAAGCCGAAGTCCAGACAAAGCATGGGCTGGCGACCGACAACTGAGGCGCCGCCTACTGGCCGCAAAGTACGTGTCATTTTCACATACCTGTTTCACAGACCCGGAACTTACAGCAGCAATACACAAGAAGAACATCTGCATTAAGGCGGCAGTGTCTTTGTTCAGCCCCTTGTCCAGTCAGTTCATCGGCTAGTCTGTTGGATGTGTGAAAAACGACATGTACTCGTGGAAATGGTCTGGCCAATCAGACGGCGATTTTCAGTCAAAGGAAGCTAACCCCCCCTTCCCCCCCCCCCCCCTGTAACCCCAGTCACGTGGCTAATCGGTCGAGGTCGTAGCGGATCTAGTCTCATTGATACGACTTGCAGAGGGGAGAACCGGCAACAATAACAACAAAACAGGCAAAGTAACATGAAATTTGGAGAGACAACTTTATAGGACGGGGCCGTTCCTCCTTGTTTATTTTGACATTCCGTACATTCCAAGGCGAACATACTGCATTTACAATGCGCGCTTCCAGTGTTTATTGAGCAATTTAAAACTAGTCCATTGTATTGTAGCATTTTACGCTAAAGTATGCAGTCCTAAAAATCACTGTGACGGGAATGTGCATGCGCTGTGGTGCGCGAGCGGCGTGTGTGTGTGTGTGTGTGTGTGTGTGTGTGTGTGTGAGGGGACAAAGCACGCACGAACGCACACACACGCACGCACACACAACCCCTCAATGAACACAGTACATGCAACCATCATTTGCTCTTTTATGATTTAGTGTTTGTATTGATTTGTTGTTGAAAATCAGTTTTTGTTTGTTGTCCCTGTCGTTGTTACCAAGCGATCTTTTTATTATACGTATTTTTTTTTTTTAATTTAAGCGGTGTTTAAGTGTGGCTCGGCATGTCCCAATAGACAATAAGCTACTGGAACTTGCACATCGGTAGGGACCGTCGCGAACTCACGGGAGAGTTGAGTGGCAATACAGGATGGAGAGAGACTGATTATGTAATCTGCGTAACCCGTTAGACGGTGAGCTAAAGGACTTTGCACAGTCAGTTCAACACACAAGACTGCCCTAAGCAGGCCAAGGGATTATGAGAGATTATGCAACTTACTGCGAGCGGGCAGTCGTCGGGCGTCGAAAAAGGGCCTCGCTGATACTGCCCGCGCCTTCGGTAATAGTGCTGTGGAGTGCTGTCTAGTGCCGTTTAGTGCTGTCGTGAGTTTGGCCATATCATGTGGGCGGGGCTTGGAGGGGGGGGGGTGTGGTGGTGGTGGGCGGGGGGTGTCCGTGGGCAGTTAGGAGTTCTGTGAGTGAGGGCTGAGTGGCGCGCCACGCTGAATGCAATATGAGCGATTGTTCTTTCGGCCTGTACACACCTGATATACTCCCTCGTTGAAAGGAATGTTGTGTTTTGGCTTTTTAAAAAGGCTTTTGTTGTTGTCAGTTGTTGCTTTTTGTTTGTTTTAAATACATAATAGTGATCTTTATTTTAGACGTTATATGCGTAAAGGTCTCGCCCACTCTGCTGATTTTGGTGTGGTATGGTATGGTCAAAGACTTCTCCTCGGCTGAAATATCCATCTCTGCTGAAATGCTCACGGCGCCGCAGGGCTGGAGGACGAAGCAGTGAAAGTCTGCTGCCGCTAAGCGCTACTTTATGTGCAAAACTCCACCTTGCTATTCACTCTGGTGCGTGCGACAGTATTTCTGTTTACCACGCCACCGGCCACAGCCTGCTCTTCTTCGAAAGATGAACGTGCGATTTTTAGCGTGCCCACTTGATGTATGTGCGTGCGTGTGTACACGAAGGCGAGACAGGCACCGTAAACAAGGCTGCACATGGATTTGACTCGATATGGTAGGAAAAATCCCACTATATTCCTGCCCACCGGGGACTCGAACCAGGCAGCTCAGGATCCGAAGTCAGATGCCTTAACCACTAGACCACATCCCCTGTCGAATTTCCCAAGATCAGTTTTGCATTTGAAACAGACTTGTACGAATCTTTTCATTTACGAAATTGTATAGTACAATCATGTAGCTAAACCATTCTAGATTTGCTCTACAGCGGTGGTATGTGGGCTGCTTCACACTGGGACACGTTTCAAACACTTTTAGACACTTTTTTTTTTTTTTTGGGGGGGGGGGGGGGAAGGGGTCGAAATCTGAGTGGACTGACCCTTGACATATGCCGTTAGGACACTTCCATAAAGGAAAGAGACACACAGACAGACGGAGACAGAAACGTAGACAGAAACAGGCAGAGACAGACCGACAGACAGACAAACAGTGTTTGCATAATACACATTATAAACCGAGAGAAAAACACACTCAGCAAGACTTCATCTTTTCTTCTCCTTCGACTGGAAAGACAAAATGATGAAATTTTCAAGGCCCTTCACTCTCAAACACGATCTTCGCAGCTCCGTGAGTCGTCTCCCCTCATTACTCGGTCACCAGGGGTTGCGGGTTGCACCCGCATGTCGGGCAACCATTTCCCTTTTATACAGTTTGTCTTTATACTTTAGTCAGTGGCGTGTATGCCTGTGCGTGTATGTGCCTGTGTCTCTGTGTGAGTGCTTGTGTGCGTGTGTAGGCCTACGTGCATACGTACGTGTGTGCGCGTGCACGCACAAACCCCACTGACCAGAAATAAAATAGAAAACACACCACCGCTGCAGACGAGTATCTCTTTTAATAGCCACGTGCAACTTAGAGAAGACAAAAGGCCAGTTCAGTGAACTGTGACATATAATCAGTATTTCCTATTATCAGGTTGTTGTGCCGAGTTTTGTTTTCCTGCATGGTGAAGGAATTCTTACAGGAGCCGACAGAGCATCCGTCCTCGTTGGTAACAAAACCTCCCTCACGGTGCGTCGTTAACAGAAAGGGGGGCACACTATTTGTAAAAAGAAAAAAAAAAAAAAACAGAAAATGCATCCGTACATCAGGTTTACATCAGATTTCTTTCCAATCCATTTCAGAGAGTGGGGGTGGGTGTTTTGGAGTTTAACGTTCTTTTCCACCACGTATGGCTGATATCAAAGACGGGGCAACGAGAAAAAGGCCAGTAGAAATATTTGGCTCCAGCATGGATTCGAACTCACGACCCGAGCATTTGTGCATTTCAGAAAACAAAGAAACAAAACACACACACACACACACACACACACACACACACACACACACACACACACACACACACACCAAGACGCGCACGCACGCACGTACAGTGTTAAAAAAAAATGACTGCCTTGCTTTAGTCATTTTCATTTTTGTAAACTCACTAATCCTTTCTTCAGCTGATTTCTTTTGCAAAGCGACATCCGGAGCCAGTGAAGCCAGCGACATGGTGTCTCTCAGAGACATCTTGCTGTCCTCATTCAGCCCAGCTGGAAAACGGTACACACACACACACACACACACACACACACACACACACACACACACAATGTGTCGAAACGTGTATAAAGAGTCAGCTTATGCGAGAACTCTTAATACGCACGGAAGCACACACCACACGCACGCACGCACGCAAAGACACGCACGAGTGTTTTGTTGTTGTGTTTTTTTTTAGACTGCCTAGCTTTTGTCATTTTGTAAATGTACTCTGTTTAACAAGTACCACATTACTTTTGCATTGGTAATAATACCTGTATTAATGTTGGTATCGGAATAAGTGTTGCTATTGGTTGTGATAGTAGTAGTAGTAGTAGTAGTAGTAGTAGTAGTAATAGTAGTAGTAGTAGTAGTAGTAGTAGTAGTAGTAATAGTAGTAGTAGTAGTAATAGTAATAGTAGTAGTAGTAGTAGTAGTAGTAGTAGTAATAGTAATAGTAGTAGTAGTAGTAGTAGTAATAGTAGTAGTAGTAGTAGTAGTAGTAGTAGTAGTAGTAGTAATAGTAACAACATTAGAAGCAGTAGTAGTAGGAGCAGTTGCAGCACAGCAGAAGTAAATAGTTACCATCTGTGTCCATGGGCAATGCCATGCAGATATGGACCATCGCCATGGCAACAAACAGGGTAGCAACCAGCTTGAAAGTCATTTTGGTGGTTTACTCTGAAGCAGTAGAAAACAAAACAGTTTTTCATACTCTCCTGCATTTCAAAACTTTCACGAAATCAGTCAATGGTTTTCTAAAAATTGTTATGTAGTACACCTAACAGTTCCATGCCTGAGTAATAGAAATTCGCTCTGCTCCCGGAGGAAGCGCGTCGCCACAGTGCAGCGCCACCCCCTTTAATAAAATATTCTGCATGCTCGATGTGCCTTTTCCACTTTGAGGCCTTGCCCGTGTGGAATCCAGTCTTTAACGGGCGCACTTGATATTATGTGTGCGTGTGTACTCGAAAGCAAATTTTTAGTGATCTAGATTCGAGTGCTCTACGTCCGAAAATAATGAGGAAACAGTGAGCGAAAGTGTGAGTTATGACTTTCCATAATCCACTCTGTAGTTTACGAGATCACAAAAACACACTCCAGTTACGTTATCGGTCAGTGGCCTTGAACTGGACATTTCTGACCTTCTGCTAAAAACGCTCAAAAGGGACGAAAAATGAGGTGATGTTGACTGCGTTTAAAAAGACAACGCAAAGAACAGCAAAACAACAAACCAAACTCTGTCTGGAAACGTGTAAACAAGACAGATAACTACTGCAAACAATCGAACCATCGAGGGGTTAGTCTTTCGGCGTAAACCACTCGAACTAATCATGTAACCTCTATTTATCGAACATATTTCAGGAAGATTGATTTATGACATAACTATGACATATTTATGACATCTGATATGTCAAACAGCAACAAAGACATCGAGAGATGAGATGTGATTTAAAACATCTTTCAAAAAGAATAAAATCTAGAAACTTACAATTTTCCTTCTGTGCGAAGTGAGTCAGGTCTCCTTGGACGAGTTGTTTCCTCCTGCTGCCTCTTCCCGAATGAACAAGGACGCCGAAAGAGGTGCTTTATATGCCAGAGGAGATAACTGATTTACATAAATCGTGATATCAACCCACATCAGCTTCAAAGACGGAGACATATGAAACAATATGGACAGCCGACTCGATAAACACAGAATTTGGTAATGAAGCTGATAAAAATACACGAAAAAGGTCTCATTATATCAGAAACGTGGTTATTGTTAATTAACCACGTATATATCCATATTTAATATGTTTTCCATATCGCAGCAAGCTCACGAAATACACGTAATAAAAAGTTATTTCTCTCCCGCGATGCAATAAGTGCTACATCATTTGAATCCATCGGATACGAGACAATGTATTCCAAATGCATACGGTATTATTGACAATCGTGTCAAATCGATCTGTGCAACTTCCTGTTCGCAGATATTGTTTTATGAAGGTTTGAATAGTTTATGCATCGTGTGTGTTGGTACGTTTGAGTGTTTGTGCATGTATTCCTCTCTGTGTGTGTGTGTGTGTGTGTGTGTGTGTGTGTGTGTGTGTGTGTGTGTGTGTGTGTGTGTGTGTGTGTGAAACGGTAAAGGATGTTATCGTCCTCACTGCGGTTTGTAGCGACCACAATATTCCTCTTGTTAAGCACCAGGGCCATATCGTAAAAACTAATACTCCTTTCAAACGAACTATCTATGAATATTAAAAAAAAACTAAATACGACCACTTGTGCTTTGGTTCTGTCTTCTTGAGAAGACAGTTTTCACAAAGTACTCAGTCTCACCAAATGACATATCATCTCAGCTGTGGAGTTCTGTGTTGAGGTCAAAGAAAACAAATGCACGAAGTCTCAAAATGCTTATATATTCCCTATTAGCTTCACGCATCATAGTCACCCCAAAAAATGCTTCCATATAGAAAAAGAAAATTACCATAAAATGACCATTCGAAGGCACATGCTTCCCAGGGGTTTCCAAAAAACTGATTGTCTCCGTTTTACTCAGGCCTCACTGAAGTAAAGCTAGTCTACTTTTTGTGTAGGCCGGAGATCCACTTCATACAAATCAGCTCACGTCAGTTTTGCCTGTCTTCTGCGCAAAAAGCCTCAGCTTCACTGGCAGCTTACCTCCTCTTGCTATCTCACGCGCCTGCCGCCTAATTTCACTTTCCAGTGAAGTGACGCTTTTGTATGAAACAGACCATAGCTACGGTCACGTGGTCGTCTCAGTGCAACTCGCAAGTGGTCGTTGGTGACATGACAAGTTTACAAAGTTGTAAAATACACTTTGGGAGGACGACTGACTCAGTAGTGCCAGCATCTGTACAAGACACGTGTTTGACACGCTGAAAGCTGCTCATCCTTCCAGTATCTGCTTGACATAAAACTCAATATCAAGATCACGAAATGCACGTAATAAAAAGTTAATTCTTTCCCGCGATGCAATAAGTGCTACATCATTTGAATCCATCAGATACGAGACAATGTATTCCAAATACATACGGTATTATTGACAATCGTGTCAAATCGATCTATGCAACTTCCTGTTCGCAGATATTGTTTTATGAAGATTTGAATAGTTTGAGCGTGTGTGCGTGTATTCCTCTGTGTGTGTGTGTGTGTGTGTGTGTGTGTGTGTGTGTGTGTGTGTGTGTGTGTGTGTGAAACGGTAAAGGATGTTACCGTCCTCCCTGCGGTTTGTAGCGGCCATAATATTCCTCTTGTTAAGCTCCAGGGCCATATCGTAAAAACTAATACTCATTTCAAACGAACTATCTACGGATATTAAAAAAAAAACAACTAAATAACGACCATTTGTGTGCTGACTTATCAAGTGTAGACTGCAACTCAATTGTAACGTTAGTTGACCTTGATGAAGCTGTTGCTACCTTCACTGAACGACTTCTATCCTCTGCACAAAAATGTATGCCTGTTAAAACAGTAACAATTCGGCCTAAAGACTCCGCGCGCTCTTTTGGACTGTTTCTTGCTGACTCGATTGTTATCGACAATATGTCTGAACAATTAAAATCTCTCTCTCTCTCTCCCTTCCCCTCTCCCCTCTTGCTCACTCCAATTTTGGACAATATGTCTGAACAATTAAAATGTCTGAGTCTCTCTCTCTCTCTCTCTCACCCCCCCCCCACACACACACACATACATGTAATGCGATCTACTTCTTTATATACCTGATATTTTATAGTACCAGTGCACGAAGAAAGTTCTTTTGCCTGTGGTAAACTTGAACTGTGGTGTCAAATTAGTGATACTGTCAATGAGGATCTGTGTGCATGCGGTGGAGGTGTAGGCATATCTAATTATCTGACGCCAAATAATATTATTTCACAACTACCCGAATTTACTTTGACACTTTCAAGTCAACTTGTGTCTTGTCGGGCTATCATGCAACTCGTCTCTCGTATCGCTGCTATCATCAAAGAAGCCGAAGTCCAGACAAAGCATGGGCTGGCGACCGACAACTGAGGCGCCGCCTACTGGCCGCAAAGGACGTGTCATTTTTCACATACCTGTTTCACAGACCCGGAGCTTACAGCAGCAATACACAAGAAGAACATCCGCACTAAGGCGGCAGTGTCTTTGTTCAGCCCCTTGTCCAGTCAGTTCATCGGCTAGTCTGTTGGATGTGTGAAAAACGACATGTACCCGTGGAAATGGTCTGGCCAATCAGACGGCGATTTTCAGTCAAAGGAAGCTACCCCCCCCCCCCCCCGTAACCCCAGTCACGTGGCTAATCGGTCGAGGTCGTAGCGGTTCTAGTCTCATTGATACGACTTGCAGAGGGGAGAACCGGCAACAATAACAACAAAACAGGCAAAGTGAAATTTGGAGAGACAACTTTATAGGACGGGGCCGTTCCTCCTTGTTTATTTTGACATTCCGTGCATTCCAAGGCGAACATACTGCATTTAAAATGCGCGCTTCCAGTGTTTATTGAGCAACTTAAAACTAGTCCATTGTATTGTAGCATTTTACGCTAAAGTATGCAGTCCTAAAAATCACTGTGACGGGAATGTGCATGCGCTGTGGTGCGCGAGCGGCGTGTGTGTGTGTGTGTGTGTGTGTGTGTGTGTGTGTGTGTGTGTGTTTGAGGGGACAAAGCACGCACGAACGCACACACACGCACGCACACACAACCCCACAATGAACACAGTACATGCAACCATCATTTGCTCTTTTATGTTTTAGTGTTTATATTGATTTGTTGTTGAAAATCAGTTTTTGTTTGTTGTCCCTGTGACTTGGCCTGGGAGAGTGCTAAAAAACAAACGGGCAGCGGAAGTGATTGTAATATTCAAAACGTTTCTTCCATTTTTACTTCAGTTTCCTCTTCTTCTTCTTTTTTTTTTCTTCTTAAACTTCAGCTTCTATTTCTAGTTCTTGTGTACTTCTGTTTCTTCTGACCTCTCTTTCTCTATTTCTGCTTTCTTTTCTACGGGGAGCCGGGATAGCCGAATGGTAGAGCGTTGGACTTTCAATGCTCGGGTCGTGAGTTCGAATCCCGGCTGGGGCCAAATATTTGTGCTGACCTTTTTTTCTCGTTGCCTCGTCTTTGATATCACACCTTATATAAATCAATTTATGTTTCTACTCCTGTTTCCGTCGCTCTTGCTGTTGTATGAAACCATAATCACAACGACCAAAACAGGGACCTATATCTATATATATATATAGAGAGAGAGAGAGAGAGAGACTGACTGACTGACTGACTGAAACGTTTATTTCAGGGCGTTTGGGCGTTTTGGGGGTTTAACGTCCTTTTCCACCACATAGGGTGATATCAAAGACGGGGCAACGATGAAAAAGCCAGCACAAATATTGGCCCCAGCCGGGATCGAACTCACGACCCGAGCATTAGAAGTCCAACGCTCTACCATTCGACCACCCCGGCTCCCCGTTTATTTCAGGATAAAGACTTGTAGGCATGGTCTGCCTATCTTACAAGCTGTCCTGCTAATCCAGAAACACTAAAAGATAAAGGCTAATATGATAAAAAGTAAACCTGGCACAAAAGGGGTAAATCTACTAGTAAAAAAGAAAAAAAAAAAAACATGCAAAGACAGATATATATATATCTGAGGGTGGGTGGGGGTGGGTGTTTCGGAGTTTAACGTCCATTTCCACCACGCCTGGGTGATATCAAAGACGGGGCAACGAGAAAAAGGCCATCACAAATATTTGGCCCCAGCCGGGATTCGAACTCACGACCAGAGCATTGCAAGTCCAACGCTCTACCATTCAGCTATCCCGGCTCCCCGAAAAAAAAAAAAGAAAAAAAGAAAAAAGATTTGAACCGAAAGATGGGTTGGCTGGTATTACGCACAACACTGAGGTTTCACGTCTTTTGTAAACCGTAAATACGATTATCAGAGACAGCCGGAGCACTCGAAATGGTCTTGCACAAAGATTGGCACTCTTTGGAGTCGAACATGGGACCTTCCGCTTTCGAGTCCGTCCATAGCTTAACCTGCTGAGCCACCGGAATCGCCGTAAAAACTGAACGTTTGGGGTGGGGGGGGGGGGTTAAGAACAAAATTCTTACCCACTGTTATGGTCAGGAGAAGAAAAAGCGCTGTGATCTTCATGTTGACGATCCGTAATTGCAGACAGAGATATGTGGACGTGGTTCAGAAATCAAGGTGTGGTGTGGTGTTTTGAGTTGATGATCGTGACTTTTACTGTGTAATTCTTATCTTTTGTTCCTGTCTCTAGACATGTCATTTTATACCCTCTAGACAAAAATGCAAAAATGTATGCTGCATATGATGTGTGTGTGTGTGTGTGTGTGTGTGTGTGTGTGTGTGTGTGTGTGTTATATTGCAAACTTTACTCATGTGTATGTTTCCTACCTTTTATAGTCTTTTATTTTGCCATTTTGTAGTACATTTTCTTGTGTAGCAACGGCTGATTCAAAACTGACCAATGTATGGCCAAATTTTTTCCGTTGTAAAATAAAGTTCGTTCGTACGTTACTTCGTTCTCTCTCTCTCTCCCTTTTCTCTAACCCTTCTCAAGTCTTGAAAATCTCATGGTTAAGATACCTTTTAAACGGTTTGTCTTTATACTTTAGTCAGTGGCGTGTATGCCTGTGCGTGTATGTGAGTGTGTCTGTGTGTGAGTGCTTGTGTGCGTGTGTAGGCCTACGTGCATACGTACGTCTGTGCGCGTGCACGCACAAACCCCACTGACCAGAAATAAAATAGAAAACACACCACCGCTGCAGACGAGTATCTCTTTTAATAGCCACGTGCAACTTAGAGAAGACAAAAGGCCAGTTCAGTGAACTGTGCCATATAATCAGTATTTCCTATTATCAGGTTGTTGTGCCGAGTTCTGTTTTACTGGATGGTGAAGGAATTCTTACAGGAGCCGACAGAGCATCCGTCCTCGTTGGTAACGAAACCTCCCTCACGGTGCGTCGTTAACAGAAAGGGGGGCACACTATTTGTAAAAAGAAAAAAAAAAAAAAACAACAGAAAATGCATCCGTACATCAGGTTCACATCAGATTTCTTTCCAATCCATTTCAGAGAGTGAGGGTGGGTGTTTTGGAGTTTAACGTTCTTTTCCACCACGTATGGGTGATATCAAAGAAGGGGCAACGAGAAAAAGGCCAGTAGAAATATTTGGCTCCAGCATGGATTCGAACTCACGACCCGAGCATTTGTGCATTTCAGAAAACAAAGAAACAAAACACACACACACACACACACACACACACACACACACACACACCAAGACGCGCACGCACGCACGTACAGTGTATAAAAAAAATGACTGCCTTGCTTTAGTCATTTTCATTTTTGTAAACTTACTAAATATTTCTTCAGCTGATTTCTTTTGCAAAGCCACATCCGGAGCCAGTGAAGCCAGCGGCATGGTGTCTCTCAGAGACATCTTGCTGTCCTCATTCAGCCCAGCTGGAAAACGGTACACACACACACACACACACACACACACACACACACATACACACACACACACACACACACACACACACACACACAATGTGTCGAAACGTGTATAAAGAGTCAGCTTATGCGAGAACTCTTAATACGCACGGAAGCACACACCACACGCACGCACGCACGCAAAGACACGCACGAGTGTTTTGTTGTTGTTGTTGTTTTTTTTTAAGACTGCCTAGCTTTTGTCATTTTGTAAATGTACTCTGTTTAACAAGTACCACATTACTTTTGCATTGGTAATAATACCTGTATTAATGTTGGTATCGGAATAAGTGTTGCTATTGGTTGTGATAGTAGTAGTAATAGTAGTAGTAGTAGTAGTAGTAGTAGTAATAGTAACAACATTAGAAGCAGTAGCAGCAGTAGTAGTAGGAGCAGTTGCAGCACAGCAGAAGTAAATAGTTACCATCTGTGTCCATGGGCAATGCCATGCAGATATGGACCATCGCCATGGCAACAAGCAGGGTAGCAACCAACTTGAAAGTCATTTTGTCGGTTTACTCTGAAGCAGTAGAAAACAAAACAGTTTTTCATACTCTCCTGCATTTCAAAACTTTCACGAAATCAGTCGCTGGTTTTCTAAAATTGTTATGTAGTACACCTAACAGTTCCATGCCTGAGTAATAGAAATTCGCTCTGCTCCCGGAGGAAGCGCGTCGCCACAGTGCAGCGCCACCCCCTTTAATAAAATATTCTGCATGCTCGATGTGCCTTTTCCACTTTGAGGCCTTGCCCGTGTGGAATCCAGTCTTTAACGGGCGCACTTGATATTATGTGTGCGTGTGTACTCGAAAGCAAATTTTTAGTGATCTAGATTCGAGTGCTCTACGTCCGAAAATAATGAGGAAACAGAGAGCGAAAGTGTGAGTTATGACTTTCCATAATCCACTCTGTAGTTTACGAGATCACAAAAACACACTCCAGTTACGTTATCGGTCAGTGGCCTTGAACTGGACATTTCTGACCTTCTGCTAAAAACGCTCAAAAGGGACGAAAAATGAGGTGATGTTGACTGCGTTTAAAAAGACAACGCAAAGAACAGCAAAACAACAAACCAAACTCTGTCTGGAAACGTGTAAACAAGACAGATAACTACTGCAAACAATCGAACCATCGAGGGGTTAGTCTTTCGGCGTAAACCACTCGAACTAATCATGTAACCTCTATTTATCGAACATATTTCAGGAAGATTGATTTATGACATAACTATGACATATTTATGACATCTGATATGTCAAACAGCAACAAAGACATCGAGAGATGAGATGTGATTTAAAACATCTTTCAAAAAGAATAAAATCTAGAAACTTACAATTTTCCTTCTGTGCGAAGTGAGTCAGGTCTCCTTGGACGAGTTGTTTCCTCCTGCTACCTCTTCCCGTATGAACAAGGACGTCGAAAGAGGTGCTTTATATGCCAAAGGAGATAACTGATTTACATAAATCGTGATATCAACGGACATCAGCTTCAAAGACGGAGACATATCAAACAATATGGACAGCCCACTCGATAAACACAGGTTTTGGTAATGAAGCTGATAAAAATACACGAAAAAGGTCTCATTATATCAGAAACGTGGTTATTGTTAATTAACCACGTATATATCCATATTTAATATGTTTTCCATATCGCAGCAAGCTCACGAAATACACGTAATAAAAAGTTATTTCTCCCCCGCGATGCAATAAATGCTACATCATTTGAATCCATCAGATACGAGACAATGTATTCCAAATGCATACGGTATTATTGACAATCGTGTCAAATCGATCTGTGCAACTTCCTGTTCGCAGATATTGTTTTATGAAGGTTTGAATAGTTTATGCATCGTGTGTGTTGGTACGTTTGCGTGTTTGTGCGTGTATTCCTCTGTGTGTGTGTGTGTGTGTGTGTGTGTGTGTGTGTGTGTGAAACGGTAAAGGATGTTATCGTCCTCCCTGCGGTTTCTAGCGACCACAATATTCCTCTTGTTATGCTCCAGGGCCATATCGTAAAAACCAATACTCCTTTCAAACGAACTATCTATGAATATAAAAAAAAACCTAAATACGACCACTTGTGCTTTGGTTCTGTCTTCTTGAGAAGACAGTTTTCACAAAGTACTCAGTCTCACCAAATGACATATCATCTCAGCTGTGGAGTTCTGTGTTGAGGTCAAAGAAAACAAATGCACGAAGTCTCAAAATGCTTATATATTCCCTATTAGCTTCCCGCATCATAGTCACCCCAAAAATGCTTCAATATAGAAAAAGAAAATTACAATAAAATGACCATTCGAAGGCACATACTTTCCAGGGTTTTCCAAAAAACTGAATGTCTCCGTTTTACTCAGGCCTCACTGAAGTAAAGCTAGTCTACTTTTTGTGTAGGCCGGAGATCCACTTCATACAAATCAGCTCACGTCAGTTTTGCCTGTCTTCTGCGCAAAAAGTCTCAGCTTCACTGGCAGCTTATCTCCTCTTGCTATCTCACGCGCCTGCCGCCTAATTTCACTTTCCAGTGAAATGACGCGTTTGTATGAAACAGACCATAGCTACGGTCACGTGGTCGTCTCAGTGCAACTGGCACGTGGTCACTGGTGACATACAAGTTTACAAAGTTCTAAAATACACTTTGGGAGGACCACTGACTCAGCAGTGCCAGCATCTGTACAAGACACGTGTTTGACACGTTGAAAGCTGCTCATCCTTCCAGAATCTGCTTGACATAAAACTCAATATCAAGATCACGAAATGCACGTAATAAAAAGTTAATTCTTTCCCGCGATGCAATAAGTGCTACATCATTTGAATCCATCGGATACGAGACAATGTATTCCAAATACATACGGTATTATTGACAATCGTGTCAAATCGATCTGTGCAACTTCCTGTTCGCAGATATTGTTTTATGAAGGTTTGAATAGTTTATGCATCGTGTGTTGGTACGTTTGCGCGTGTGTGCGTGTATTCCTCTTTGTGTGTGTGTGTGTGTGTGTGTGTGTGTGTGTGTGTGTGTGTGTGTGTGAAACGGTAAAAGATGTTACCGTCCTCCCTGCGGTTTGTAGCGACCACAATATTCCTCTTGTTAAGCTCCAGGGCCATATCGTAAAAACTAATACTCCTTTCAAACGAACTATCTACGGATATTAAAAAATAAACCAACAACTAAATAACGACCACTTGTGTGCTGAATTATCAAGTGTAGACTGCAACTCAATTGTAACGTTAGTTGACCTTGATGAAGCTGTTGCTACCTTCACTGAACGACTTCTATCCTCTGCACAAAAATGTATGCCTGTTAAAACAGTAACAATTCGGCCTAAAGACTCCGCGCGCTCTTTTTGATTGTTTCTTGCTCACTCGATTGTTATCGACAATATGTCTGAACAATTAAAATCTCTCTCTCTCCCCTCCCCTCTTGCTCACTCCCATTTTGGACAATATGTCTGAACAATTAAAATGTCTGAGTCTCTCTCTCTCTCTCTCCCCCCCCCCCCCCCCCCACACACACACACATGTAATGCGATCTACTTCTTTATATACCTGATATTTTATAGTACCAGTGCACGAAAGAAAGTTCTTTTGCCTGTGGTAAACTTGAACTGTGGTGTCAAATCAATGAGGATCTGTGTGCATGCGGTGGAGATGTAGGCATATCTAATTATCTGACGCCAAATAATATTATTTCACAACAGAGACATATGTTATGTATGTCTCTGTTCACAACTACCGGAATTTACTTTGACACTTTCAAGTCAACTTGTGTCTTGTCGGGCTATCATGCAACTCGTCTCGCGTATCGCTGCTATCATCAAAGAAGCCGAAGTCCAGACAAAGCATGGGCTGGCGACCGACAACTGAGGCGCCGCCTACTGGCCGCAAAGTACGTGTCATTTTCACATACCTGTTTCACAGACCCGGAACTTACAGCAGCAATACACAAGAAGAACATCTGCATTAAGGCGGCAGTGTCTTTGTTCAGCCCCTTGTCCAGTCAGTTCATCGGCTAGTCTGTTGGATGTGTGAAAAACGACATGTACCCGTGGAAATGGTCTGGCCAATCAGACGGCGATTTTCAGTCAAAGGAAGCTAACCCCCCCCCCCTTTCCCCCCCCCCCCCTGTAACCCCAGTCACGTGGCTAATCGGTCGAGGTCGTAGCGGATCTAGTCTCATTGATACGACTTGCAGAGGGGAGAACCGGCAACAATAACAACAAAACAGGCAAAGTAACATGAAATTTGGAGAGACAACTTTATAGGACGGGGCCGTTCCTCCTTGTTTATTTTGACATTCCGTACATTCCAAGGCGAACATACTGCATTTACAATGCGCGCTTCCAGTGTTTATTGAGCAATTTAAAACTAGTCCATTGTATTGTAGCATTTTACGCTAAAGTATGCAGTCCTAAAAATCACTGTGACGGGAATGTGCATGCGCTGTGGTGCGCGAGCGGCGTGTGTGTGTGTGTGTGTGTGTGTGTGTGAGGGGACAAAGCACGCACGAACGCACACACACGCACGCACACACAACCCCTCAATGAACACAGTACATGCAACCATCATTTGCTCTTTTATGATTTAGTGTTTGTATTGATTTGTTGTTGAAAATCAGTTTTTGTTTGTTGTCCCTGTCGTTGTTACCAAGCGATCTTTTTATTATACGTATTTTTTTTTTTTAAATTTAAGCGGTGTTTAAGTGTGGCTCGGCATGTCCCAATAGACAATAAGCTACTGGAACTTGCACATCGGTAGGGACCGTCGCGAACTCACGGGAGAGTTGAGTGGCAATACAGGATGGAGAGAGACTGATTATGTAATCTGCGTAACCCGTTAGACGGTGAGCTAAAGGACTTTGCACAGCGGCGTGGCGCCGTTCAGTTCAACACACAAGACTGCCCTAAGCAGGCCAAGGGATTATGAGAGATTATGCAATTTACTGCGAGCGGGCAGTCGTCGGGCGTCGAAAAAGGGCCTCGCTGATACTGCCCGCGCCTTCGGTAATAGTGCTGTGGAGTGCTGTCTAGTGCCGTTTAGTGCTGTCGTGAGTTTGGCCATATCATGTGGGCGGGGCTTGGAGGGGGGGGGGGGGGCGTGTGGTGGTGGTGGGCGGGGGGTGTCCGTGGGCAGTTAGGAGTTCTGTGAGTGAGGGCTGAGTGGCGCGCCACGCTGAATGCAATATGAGCGATTGTTCTTTCGGCCTGTACACACCTGATATACTCCCTCGTTGAAAGGAATGTTGTGTTTTGGCTTTTTAAAAAGGCTTTTGTTGTTGTCAGTTGTTGCTTTTTGTTTGTTTTAAATACATAATAGTGATCTTTATTTTAGACGTTATATGCGTAAAGGTCTCGCCCACTCTGCTGATTTTGGTGTGGTATGGTATGGTCAAAGACTTCTCCTCGGCTGAAATATCCATCTCTGCTGAAATGCTCACGGCGCCGCAGGGCTGGAGGACGAAGCAGTGAAAGTCTGCTGCCGCTAAGCGCTACTTTATGTGCAAAACTCCACCCTGCTATTCACTCTGGTGCGTGCGACAGTATTTCTGTTTACCACGCCACCGGCCACAGCCTGCTCTTCTTCGAAAGATGAACGTGCGATTTTTAGCGTGCCCACTTGATGTATGTGCGTGCGTGTGTACACGAAGGCGAGACAGGCACCGTAAACAAGGCTGCACATGGATTTGACTCGATATGGTAGGAAAAATCCCACTATATTCCTGCCCACCGGGGACTCGAACCAGGCAGCTCAGGATCCGAAGTCAGATGCCTTAACCACTAGACCACATCCCCTGTCGAATTTCCCAAGATCAGTTTTGCATTTGAAACAGACTTGTACGAATCTTTTCATTTACGAAATTGTATAGTACAATCATGTAGCTAAACCATTCTAGATTTGCTCTACAGCGGTGGTATGTGGGCTGCTTCACACTGGGACACGTTTCAAACACTTTTAGACACTTTTTTTTTTTTTTTGGGGGGGGGGGGGGAGGGGTCGAAATCTGAGTGGACTGACCCTTGACATATGCCGTTAGGACACTTCCATAAAGGAAAGAGACACACAGACAGACGGAGACAGAAACGTAGACAGAAACAGGCAGAGACAGACCGACAGACAGACAAACAGTGTTTGCATAATACACATTATAAACCGAGAGAAAAACACACTCAGCAAGACTTCATCTTTTCTTCTCCTTCGACTGGAAAGACAAAATGATGAAATTTTCAAGGCCCTTCACTCTCAAACACGATCTTCGCAGCTCCGTGAGTCGTCTCCCCTCATTACTCGGTCACCAGGGGTTGCGGGTTGCACCCGCATGTCGGGCAACCATTTCCCTTTTATACAGTTTGTCTTTATACTTTAGTCAGTGGCGTGTATGCCTGTGCGTGTATGTGCCTGTGTCTCTGTGTGAGTGCTTGTGTGCGTGTGTAGGCCTACGTGCATACGTACGTGTGTGCGCGTGCACGCACAAACCCCACTGACCAGAAATAAAATAGAAAACACACCACCGCTGCAGACGAGTATCTCTTTTAATAGCCACGTGCAACTTAGAGAAGACAAAAGGCCAGTTCAGTGAACTGTGACATATAATCAGTATTTCCTATTATCAGGTTGTTGTGCCGAGTTCTGTTTTCCTGCATGGTGAAGGAATTCTTACAGGAGCCGACAGAGCATCCGTCCTCGTTGGTAACAAAACCTCCCTCACGGTGCGTCGTTAACAGAAAGGGGGGCACACTATTTGTAAAAAGAAAAAAAAAAAAACAGAAAATGCATCCGTACATCAGGTTCACATCAGATTTCTTTCCAATCCATTTCAGAGAGTGGGGGTGGGTGTTTTGGAGTTTAACGTTCTTTTCCACCACGTATGGCTGATATCAAAGACGGGGCAACGAGAAAAAGGCCAGTAGAAATATTTGGCTCCAGCATGGATTCGAACTCACGACCCGAGCATTTGTGCATTTCAGAAAACAAAGAAACAAAACACACACACACACACACACACACACACACACACACACACACACACACACACACACACACCAAGACGCGCACGCACGCACGTACAGTGTTAAAAAAAAAATGACTGCCTTGCTTTAGTCATTTTCATTTTTGTAAACTCACTAATCCTTTCTTCAGCTGATTTCTTTTGCAAAGCGACATCCGGAGCCAGTGAAGCCAGCGACATGGTGTCTCTCAGAGACATCTTGCTGTCCTCATTCAGCCCAGCTGGAAAACGGTACACACACACACACACACACACACACACACACACACACACACACACACACACACACACACACACAATGTGTCGAAACGTGTATAAAGAGTCAGCTTATGCGAGAACTCTTAATACGCACGGAAGCACACACCACACGCACGCACGCACGCAAAGACACGCACGAGTGTTTTGTTGTTGTGTGTTTTTTTAGACTGCCTAGCTTTTGTCATTTTGTAAATGTACTCTGTTTAACAAGTACCACATTACTTTTGCATTGGTAATAATACCTGTATTAATGTTGGTATCGGAATAAGTGTTGCTATTGGTTGTGATAGTAGTAGTAGTAGTAGTAGTAGTAGTAGTAATAGTAGTAGTAGTAGTAGTAGTAGTAATAGTAGTAGTAGTAGTAGTAGTAGTAGTAATAGTAGTAGTAGTAGTAGTAATAGTAACAACATTAGAAGCAGTAGCAGCAGTAGTAGTAGGAGCAGTTGCAGCACAGCAGAAGTAAATAGTTACCATCTGTGTCCATGGGCAATGCCATGCAGATATGGACCATCGCCATGGCAACAAACAGGGTAGCAACCAGCTTGAAAGTCATTTTGGTGGTTTACTCTGAAGCAGTAGAAAACAAAACAGTTTTTCATACTCTCCTGCATTTCAAAACTTTCACGAAATCAGTCGCTGGTTTTCTAAAAATTGTTATATAGTACACCTAACAGTTCCATGCCTGAGTAATAGAAATTCGCTCTGCTCCCGGAGGAAGCGCGTCGCCACAGTGCAGCGCCACCCCCTTTAATAAAATATTCTGCATGCTCGATGTGCCTTTTCCACTTTGAGGCCTTGCCCGTGTGGAATCCAGTCTTTAACGGGCGCACTTGATATTATGTGTGCGTGTGTACTCGAAAGCAAATTTTTAGTGATCTAGATTCGAGTGCTCAACGTCCGAAAATAATGAGGAAAATGAGAGCGAATGTGTGAGTTATGACTTTCCATAATCCACTCTGTAGTTTACGAGATCACAAAAACACACTCCAGTTACGTTATCGGTCAGTGGCCTTGAACTGGACATTTCTGGCCTTCTGCTAAAAACGCTCAAAATGGACGAAAAATGAGGTGATGTTGACTGCGTTTAAAAAGACAACGCAAAGAACAGCAAAACAACAAACCAAACTCTGTCTGGAAACGTGTAAACAAGACAGATAACTACTGCAAACAATCGAACCATCGAGGGGTTAGTCTTTCGGCGTAAACCACTCGAACTAATCATGTAAGCTCTATTTATCGAACACATTTCAGGAAGATTGATTTATGACATAACTATGACATATTTATGACATCTGATATGTCAAACAGCAACAAAGACATCGAGAGATGAGATGTGATTTAAAACATCTTTCGAAAAAGAATAAAATCTAGAAACTTACAATTTTCCTTCTGTGCGAAGTGAGCCAGGTCTCCTTGGACGAGTTGTTTCCTCCTGCTACCTCTTCCCGTATGAACAAGGACGTCGAAAGAGGTGCTTTATATGCCAAAGGAGATAACTGATTTACATAAATCGTGATATCAACGGACATCAGCTTCAAAGACGGAGACATATCAAACAATATGGACAGCCCACTCGATAAACACAGGTTTTGGTAATGAAGCTGATAAAAATACACGAAAAAGGTCTCATTATATCAGAAACGTGGTTATTGTTAATTAACCACGTATATATTCATATTTAATATGTTTTCCATATCGCAGCAAGCTCACGAAATACACGTAATAAAAAGTTATTTCTCCCCCGCGATGAAATAAATGCTACATCATTTGAATCCATCGGATACGAGACAATGTATTCCAAATGCATACGATATTATTGACAATCGTGTCAAATCGATCTGTGCAACTTCCTGTTCGCAGATATTGTTTTATGAAGGTTTGAATAGTTTATGCATCGTGTGTGTTGGTACGTTTGCGTGTTTGTGCGTGTATTCCTCTGTGTGTGTGTGTGTGTGTGTGTGTGTGTGTGTGTGTTTGTGTGAAACGGTAAAGGATGTTATCGTCCTCCCTGCGGTTTGTAGCGACCGCAATATTCCTCTTGTTAAGCTCCAGGGCCATATCGTAAAAACCAATACTCCTTCCAAACGAACTATCTATGAATATAAAAAAAACTAAATACGACCACTTCTGCTTTGGTTCTGTCTTCTTGAGAAGACAGTTTTCACAAAGTACTCAGTCTCACCAAATGACATATCATCTCAGCTGTGGAGTTCTGTGTTGAGGTCAAAGAAAACAAATGCACGAAGTCTCAAAATGCTTATATATTCCCTATTAGCTTCACGCATCATAGTCACCCCAAAAAATGCTTCAATATAGAAAAAGAAAATTACCATAACATGACCATTCAAAGGCACATGCTTCCCAGGGGTTTCCAAAAAACTGAATGTCTCCGTTTTACTCAGGCCTCACTGAAGTAAAGCTAGTCTACTTTTTGTGTAGGCCGGAGATCCACTTCATACAAATCAGCTCACGTCAGTTTTGCCTGTCTTCTGCGCAAAAAGTCTCAGCTTCACTGGCAGCTTACCTTCTCTTGCTATCTCACGCGCCTGCCGCCTAATTTCACTTTCCAGTGAAGTGACGCGTTTGTATGAAACAGACCATAGCTACGGTCACGTGGTCGTCTCAGTGCAACTGGCACGTGGTCACTGGTGACATTACAAGTTTACAAAGTTCTAAAATACACTTTGGGAGGACCACTGACTCAGTAGTGCCAGCATCTGTACAAGACACGAGTTTCACACGTTGAAAGCTGCTCATCCTTCCAGAATCTGCTTGACATAAAACTCAATATCAAGATCACGAAATGCACGTAATAAAAAGTTAATTCTTTCCCGCGATGCAATAAATGCATCATGATAATCATTTGAATCCATCAGATACGAGACAATGTATTCCAAATGCATACGGTATTATTGACAATCGTGTCAAATCGATCTGTGCAACTTCCTGTTCGCAGATATTGTTTTATGAAGGTTTGAATAGTTTATGCATCGTGTGTGTTGGTACGTTTGCGCGTGTATTCCTCTTTGTGTGTGTGTGTGTGTGTGTGTGTGTTTGTGTGTGTGTGTGTGTGTGTGTGTGTGTGTGTGTGTGTGAAACGGTAAAGGATGTTACCGTCCTCCCTGCGGTTTGTAGCGGCCATAATATTCCTCTTGTTAAGCTCCAGGGCCATATCGTAAAAACTAATACTCCTTTCAAACGAACTATCTATGAATATAAAAAACCTAAATACGACCACTTGTGTGCTGAATTATCAAGTGTAGACTGGAACCCAATTGTAACGTTAGTTGACCTTGATGAAGCTGTTGCTACCTTCACTGAACGACTTCTATCCTCTGCACAAAAATGTATGCCTGTTAAAACAGTAACAATTCGGCCTAAAGACTCCGCGCGCTCTTTTTGACTGTTTCTTGCTCACTCGATTGTTATCGACAATATGTCTGAACAATTAAAATCTCTCTCTCTCCCCTCCCCTCTTGCTCACTCCCATTTTGGACAATATGTCTGAACAATTAAAATGTCTGAGTCTCTCTCTCTCTCTCTCTCCCCCCCCCCCCACACACACACATGTAATGCGATCTACTTCTTTATATACCTGATATTTTATAGTACCAGTGCACGAAAGAAAGTTCTTTTGCCTGTGGTTAACTTGAACTGTGGTGTCAAATCAATGAGGATCTGTGTGCATGCGGTGGAGATGTAGGCATATCTAATTATCTGACGCCAAATAATATTATTTCACAACTACCGGAATTTACTTTGACACTTTCAAGTCAACTTGTGTCTTGTCGGGCTATCATGCAACTCGTCTCGCGTATCGCTGCTATCATCAAAGAAGCCGAAGTCCAGACAAAGCATGGGCTGGCGACCGACAACTGAGGCGCCGCCTACTGGCCGCAAAGTACGTGTCATTTTCACATACCTGTTTCACAGACCCGGAACTTACAGCAGCAATACACAAGAAGAACATCTGCATTAAGGCGGCAGTGTCTTTGTTCAGCCCCTTGTCCAGTCAGTTCATCGGCTAGTCTGTTGGATGTGTGAAAAACGACATGTACCCGTGGAAATGGTCTGGCCAATCAGACGGCGATTTTCAGTCAAAGGAAGCTAACCCCCCCCCTTCCCCCCCCCCTTCCCCCCCCCCTGTAACCCCAGTCACGTGGCTAATCGGTCGAGGTCGTAGCGGATCTAGTCTCATTGATACGACTTGCAGAGGGGAGAACCGGCAACAATAACAACAAAACAGGCAAAGTAACATGAAATTTGGAGAGACAACTTTATAGGACGGGGCCGTTCCTCCTTGTTTATTTGACATTCCGTATATTCCAAGGCGAACATACTGCATTTACAATGCGCGCTTCCAGTGTTTATTGAGCAATTTAAAACTAGTCCATTGTATTGTAGCATTTTACGCTAAAGTATGCAGTCCTAAAAATCACTGTGACGGGAATGTGCATGCGCTGTGGTGCGCGAGCGGCGTGTGTGTGTGTGTGTGTGTGTGTGTGTGTGAGGGGACAAAGCACGCACGAACGCACACACACGCACGCACACACAACCCCTCAATGAACACAGTACATGCAACCATCATTTGCTCTTTTATGATTTAGTGTTTGTATTGATTTGTTGTTGAAAATCAGTTTTTGTTTGTTGTCCCTGTCGTTGTTTACCAAGCGATCTTTTTATTATACGTATTTTTTTTTTTTAAATTTAAGCGGTGTTTAAGTGTGGCTCGGCATGTCCCAATAGACAATAAGCTACTGGAACTTGCACATCGGTAGGGACCGTCGCGAACTCACGGGAGAGTTGAGTGGCAATACAGGATGGAGAGAGACTGATTATGTAATCTGCGTAAACCCGTTAGAACGGTGAGCTAAAGGACTTTGCACAGTCAGTTCAACACACAAGACCTGCCCTAAGCAGGCCAAGGGATTATGAGAGATTATGCAACTTACTGCGAGCGGGCAGATCGTCGGGCGTCGAAAAAGGGCCTCGCTGATACTGCCCGCGCCTTCGGTAATAGTGCTGTGGAGTGCTGTCTAGTGCCGTTTAGTGCTGTCGTGAGTTGGCCATATCATGTGGGCGGGGCTTTGGAGGGGGGGGGGGGGCGGGTGGTGGTGGTGGGCGGGGGGTGTCCGTGGGCAGTTAGGAGTTCGTGAGTGAGGGCTGAGTGGCGCGCCACGCTGAATGCAATATGAGCGATTGTTCTTTCGGCCTGTACACACCTGATATACTCCCTCGTTGAAAGGAATGTTGTGTTTTGGCTTTTTAAAAAGGCTTTTGTTGTTGTCAGTTGTTGCTTTTTGTTTGTTTTAAATACATAATAGTGATCTTTATTTTAGACGTTATATGCGTAAAGGTCTCGCCCACTCTGCTGATTTTGGTGTGGTATGGTATGGTCAAAGACTTCTCCTCGGCTGAAATATCCATCTCTGCTGAAATGCTCACGGCGCCGCAGGGCTGGAGGACGAAGCAGTGAAAGTCTGCTGCCGCTAAGCGCTACTTTATGTGCAAAACTCCACCCTGCTATTCACTCTGGTGCGTGCGACAGTATTTCTGTTTACCACGCCACCGGCCACAGCCTGCTCTTCTTCGAAAGATGAACGTGCGATTTTTAGCGTGCCCACTTGATGTATGTGCGTGCGTGTGTACACGAAGGCGAGACAGGCACCGTAAACAAGGCTGCACATGGATTTGACTCGATATGGTAGGAAAAATCCCACTATATTCCTGCCCACCGGGGACTCGAACCAGGCAGCTCAGGATCCGAAGTCAGATGCCTTAACCACTAGACCACATCCCCTGTCGAATTTCCCAAGATCAGTTTTGCATTTGAAACAGACTTGTACGAATCTTTTCATTTACGAAATTGTATAGTACAATCATGTAGCTAAACCATTCTAGATTTGCTCTACAGCGGTGGTATGTGGGCTGCTTCACACTGGGACACGTTTCAAACACTTTTAGACACTTTTTTTTTTTTTTTTGGGGGGGGGGGGGGAGGGTCGAAATCTGAGTGGACTGACCCTTGACATATGCCGTTAGGACACTTCCATAAAGGAAAGAGACACACAGACAGACGGAGACAGAAACGTAGACAGAAACAGGCAGAGACAGACCGACAGACAGACAAACAGTGTTTGCATAATACACATTATAAACCGAGAGAAAAACACACTCAGCAAGACTTCATCTTTTCTTCTCCTTCGACTGGAAAGACAAAATGATGAAATTTTCAAGGCCCTTCACTCTCAAACACGATCTTCGCAGCTCCGTGAGTCGTCTCCCCTCATTACTCGGTCACCAGGGGTTGCGGGTTGCACCCGCATGTCGGGCAACCATTTCCCTTTTATACAGTTTGTCTTTATACTTTAGTCAGTGGCGTGTATGCCTGTGCGTGTATGTGCCTGTGTCTCTGTGTGAGTGCTTGTGTGCGTGTGTAGGCCTACGTGCATACGTACGTGTGTGCGCGTGCACGCACAAACCCCACTGACCAGAAATAAAATAGAAAACACACCACCGCTGCAGACGAGTATCTCTTTTAATAGCCACGTGCAACTTAGAGAAGACAAAAGGCCAGTTCAGTGAACTG